>OY856414.1:52010000-52220000 GCA_963693085.1 Alisma plantago-aquatica
CTTTTACATGAATGTCATGCTCCACATGCACGCATGCATGGGAGACTGAGTCATTTAATCTCATTTATATTCATATTCTTTCACATGCATATTTCATGCATGGGTTACCAAAAACATTTGTATTGTCTCTTTCCTCTTATCCTAATTGGGTCCACATGGGCAGGGTTTCTATTTCACCCACACTATTACCATTTTTCATTATTAGAGTTTTAGGTAAAGGTTAGGGACTATACCCTACCTCTTAGAGTTTCCATGCCCTTGACTCCCTAGGATTCTTCTAAACCAACCATAGTCTCATCTAGGGTTATCCTTCTAAGGAAAACTCATATAACATTTACTTTGTCATTATCTCCACACTGTATTATTATTTCCCCTTTACATGTACATTATCATTTCTATATTACATGTACATTAATTAGCAGAGATGCCTTAATCCTACTTCTCAAAAACCCTAACTTTAGATGAAGAGAGAAGTTCCTTTTAGGGTTCATTAAGAAAGAGGATGAAAAGTGGATGAATCATATAAGAAGAAAACCTAAAGGTATTTTATTTTGGGAAAAATCTTTCAACTTTGGCCAGAAAAAATGCACGGGTCCGCAAGTCCTCATAAATCGACTAGCGGTGTGGAGGAAAAAATTTCCAAACCCCGGTCGTGATCCTTCTAGACACCTCAGTCTTTAGAAAATGCACTAATAAATCCCTCATATTTCTACAAATTACTTGAAATTATAAACTACTAAAATTTATTTAAAAAATCTGGTACTCTGATACAAAATGTAACGACCCCCACTTTTGAGTGTCCAAAGGACCTTAAAGTCGAGGATCATTACTCTAGTATCCATGATCGGATTTAAAAAATAATACAAATAGTAAATAATTTCCATTAAATTAACATTGAATAAATACATAACTTTGAATTTTACTTATGAAATGAATTACATGAATTTTTGACAAAAGAAACTACCTTATGCATGAGAGAAGAAATACTAAACTATATATTTTCTAGAGTGTTCCACAAAATTTCACATTGTGAATTACCTCTAGTAATTTTAGGATTATTGGATTTTCTTTCTTTCCTTGTCCAAAATATATTAATGTTTCATTGAAGAAAGTGAACATCACAATTCCATCATATATGGAGTATTTGCACTTCTATTCCACAAATTTCCAAACAAGACACATAGAAAATCATTTTTCTAATCTATCCTTCATACTACATTATTTGTAAACAAATACATTAAAACATGGGAAAAACTAGGTTATAACATCCTTTCCCTCTTATAGGAATTTTGTCCTCAAAATTTGACTATTAGTCAAAACCAAACATCTCACAATGCCATTAACTTTATTTGTGTGCCAATTCTTTCTTTTTCTTTAATTTGTGCCATCAAGACCTATTTGTAAAAAACATAGCCTCATTGGCCTTACTTGGTCCATGAGTTAAGCTCATGTTATTCCATCAAAATTCCATTAAGGAATTGCTTACCAATTCATGCCTTTTATTTATATAATTCAATTTACCAAAATTGAGGATACAACAAATGTACAACCAATGTTGTTTGAATTGAATACCTAAACACTTTAGTAATCAAATTAAATGATATTTGTGAGTAAACTCCTCTTTTAGGTCATCTTATTTGTGCGACCCTATAGGTCATGAGTTACATTGGCAGTGAATGTCCATAACCAACTTATGGCATCAGAAGCAATGAGAGGTATCTAGCAACACATCATTGCTACCCAAGTAATTGGAAAGTTGGGGAACAATTTCACATTACAATCAGTGATTAGTGTTACTGTGATCGTACAACTCCTTTGTCTCTGATATTTGGATTGAACTTGAGGCATGGAATTTTCATCCTCTCAACGTTGAATCCATGTTTCTTGAACTAGTGTACATTGTTCAGATACATGTGATCTTAATATCTCATATTCACTCACATGAGAACATACATGCATTTCTCAGTCTTGGTTATCAAGTGGTAAGGATATCAATCTCCAATAGGAGGGGCAAATCCCGTCTACATCACTCACATTCAATCCCCCTGTGTCACAATGTATCTGAGCACCACATTAATGGAAACTTATTCAAGGTCACGTTGGGAGATATCCGAGTACATTGAACGACATGTGATGAGTGTAGTGACTTGTAGTCTAAGAACCATAATCACCACTATCACTATAATAGATGATTTTGAGTACAATTCCATGGTCTCCATGTATCACTCTCTAGGTGGGTATATCTGGTACATTGCTATGTTACAAGTACCTATGTGTTTGGTTTGATATCACATATCATGACTGATGAGATTCTATCATCAACCAACACACACTCTATTCTTGTGTATTACTATTGTCTACTTTTCTTCCACGATAATATCTGACTAGGGACATAAAAAATGTATTCTTATCATACATATGATCTCAATATTCAGGTCCTCAAACTAAAGACACATGTCATCGACTGTCATCATTCTTTAAACATTTATTATGTTACATAATTATCTCATGACTGAATAAATACATAAACATGATTGCCTTTTATTATTATGAAATTAATTACATCATGCTACGTTACAATCATCACATGATTAGCTTTCTGGGCATACATACCAACAACATCCCACTTGAACTTAGAGACAATCACTCATGAATCTTATTCCAGGTGATCTAACATGTCTGTCATGCTTCTGTTGTGAAAGTTCTTTCGTTAGTGTGTCAGTAACATTTCCTTCGATTGGTATTTTGTAAATCTTAACATCTCCTTGTTGTACAATCTCTCGTATGAGATGGAACCAGTGTAGTATGTGATTGGTATGCTGATGTGATATGAGTTCCTTAGCTTATGCAATAGGTCCATTATTTTCACAATACAACTCCATTGTATCACTAATGCTTGGAACCACCCCAAGTTCATAGATGAACTTCTTCATCCAAACAGTTCCTTTATTGCATTGAATGTAGTAATATACTCAGCCTTTGTTATAGAATCAACAACTGTCTCTTGCTTGGAGCTCTTCCTACTCACACCTCCATTGTTGACGTAACTCTCAAACCTTGATTGTGATCGATAATCATCTTTGTCAGTTTGGAAGCTTGCATCGGTCTAACCCCTTACACCCAAATCTTCCTCAACACCATAAACAAGAAAGTAATCCCTATTCCTTTTAAAGTACTTAAGGATGTTCTTTATGGCAATCCAATGACTCTCACCAAGATCTGACAAATATCTACTCATCATGCTCAAGGCATACGAGACATCAGGATGAGTGCATAACATTGCATACATGATAGATCCAATTGCATATGCGTATGTAATCTTACTCATGTGTTCCCATTCTTCACAAGAACTGGGACATTGGGCTTTACTGAGGCTAATTCCATGAGACATGGGAAAATTCCCTCCCTTTGAGTGCTACATGTTGAACCTCTTTAGTAGTTTGTCTCAATGTATGTACTTTGTCTTAGTACAAGAAGCCTTTTAGATATATCTCTATAGATCTTGATTCCTAAGATATAGGATGCTTTGCCTAAATTCTTTATAGAGAAGGTACTGCCCATCCAGTTCGTTACCATATGTAAATTAGTAATGTCATTCCCCATCAATAATATGTCATCTACATATAATATGAGGAATACAATTATGCTCCTACTAACCTTCTTGTACACACAAGGTTTATCTTCATTTTGACTAAAGCCGAACTCTTTGACTGTCTCATCAAAAAAAGATTCCAGCTCTGAGATGCTTGCTTCAATCCATATATTGAGCCTTGTAGCTTATATACTTTATTGGCTCCCTTTAGATTTATAAAACCCTCAAGTTGTGTCACATAAACATCCTCAAGAAGATTCCAATTAAGGAAAGAAGTTTCAACATCCATCTTCCAAATCTCATAATCCTAATAAGCTACAACAACAAGCATGAACATGATGGAGTTAATCATGGCAACTAGTGAAAGGGTTTCATCATATTCAACACCTTGAACTTGTTTCAAACCTTTTGCAACCAATCTTACCTTATAGGTTTGTGCATTACCATCCATGTCAGTCTTCTTCTTGAAGACCACTTGAACCCTATGGATTTTACTCCTTTATGTGGATCCACCAAGGTCCATACCTTGTTGGTGTACATTGATTCTATCTCAGATCTCATGGCCTCAAGCCATTTCTCAGACTGTGGTCCCTTAGTAGCCTCTACATAGGTCATTGTCTCATCATCTATGACCAACTCACTGTACCTTAGTTTCAATAATTCTTGTTATTTCATTTCAATTATACTAGGGTCTTGGACCCCACTTGTAGAAGTTAACAATTTCTTAAATCTTCCATTGAACTATTTAGCATGATGATTTAAATGACTAATTAACGAATGTAGTGTACATAAGTACAAACCACCCATAGTGGGCATGTGTTATTTCACCCAGGGGGTGTGACCACTCTCCCCCATTTTATATATATTAGGGTGCTTGGGAATGTGTTACTCTCCCTCACCCAGAGGTTGAGGTTAGGTAGGTGCATCAACCCTATGTTATCTTAATGTAGTCATATTAAATCATGCATGAAAAATTGTACTATTATTTGAACTAGTAGAATTCTTATTTGTATACTTGCCTCATACTTTTGAAATCTCATAGTTTAGTGATCCTTTACTTTGCCATATTATAAACTATTAAATGTCATTATTCCTTAATTGACACATACTTTATTCTCCTCTTGTTGGGTGATCCTAACCGCCCAGGTTTAGGATCAGAGTGTGCAATAGGAGCATGGTGAACTAGCCTAAAACTAGGAGAAGTTGTTCATCCTTCCATCATTGGCAATTTGTTAAGTCATTTTAATTGGAGACACATTGATGTAGTTGAGTTTCCCTCTACTTGGATCCTTTATTTGTGTAAAATATGTACACCCTTATTGGGAAAATTTTGATGTACTCTTTATTAAATTGAATATAGTCAAAGTTTTTAACTTCCACTGCTATTCGTTGGATTTTGTTTACCATTTTTATTAGTAAAGACGTGGTGATTTCACTTCTTTACAATTATAACATTGGAAGAAAATAATCATGTGGATGAAATCAAAGAAAATCACATGAAAAGTCAGTATTACCCCTGCAGTTAAACTGAGAAAGAGAGACAAGGGTGGCAAAACCATAAAACATGTGAGGTAGGTTATCCACCTCATTACCCCATGCCATGGCTATCTCTAGGCTTAGTAGAAGGTGTAACATACTAGATCTCGGACCCTACCCTGGAAGTTAACATTTTGGACTTAGCCAAACAAGGTTGAAGTTTATACCTAAATAGATGTTTAGTATAACACAAATGAGCTAATACATGTATAGATCACCTTAATGTAACCTAATGTTCTAAAATTAATCTTAGGTTTATAATGGATACATAAAATATGCCACATAACTCATTTTGGTGGTAATATGAAGATAAGAAACTTAATTGGATGAATAATTTAGCTAATGGGCCATATAACATATCTCATAAAAAGAAGTCTC
Organism: Alisma plantago-aquatica; assembly: GCA_963693085.1. Classification (NCBI taxonomy): domain Eukaryota; kingdom Viridiplantae; phylum Streptophyta; class Magnoliopsida; order Alismatales; family Alismataceae; genus Alisma; species Alisma plantago-aquatica. The sequence continues at coordinate 52,015,507 of OY856414.1, forward strand.
AAAAGTGGAAACAAACTTCAAATTTGAAATATACATATCAAAATTATACTACATGTCAAATTTCATCTAATTTGGACTACCTTGAAATATTAGGATAAGTTTAGGAGAGAGAAAATGAGTAAAAGCAATAAGTAATGAATAATGTGATTATATAACTTCAAAATAAGGAAATAATTTCAAATTCATATTCAACACATTAAAGATAACTTTTGGATGAAATTTTGTCCAATTTGGATGTTGTTTGCGCAAGTTATGCAATTTTAGGAACGTTCTGGACTTTTCTACAATTTACCTGATTGGGAGGTTTTCTTTGCAAATTGTCACATGGATTATAATACTTATATATTCCCTTACCATTCTTGAGTTTTTTAACCATGGGACACCTATTTGCACCTTGGTTTGAAGGTGTTTCTTTCTAAGGGCATTTTAGGGATTACTCTCTTTATAAATGAGCTTATCTTTAGAAGCTATCAACCAATGGGGTTATTTATTTGATTGGAGGTCGGTTGGGATGGCCTATAAGTGTCCATAAACTGACATTTGATATTCAAGAAGCCTCTATTAGCTGTCCTCTTGCATGGCCATGAAATCCGTAGGCTAAGGTCACATGGAAAGCTCCATGGACACCTCATGCTTGACTTCTTCCTTATCCATAAAGGCTTGCATGTCCATGGACACCCTTATACATGACACATGTAAAGTCTCATAGACACCTCATACTTTACATATTTCTATATAGCCATATCTACCCATTCCCAACTCCCAATTCAAAAACTCTTGCTCTCCTATATTTCCTCTAGCTTAGAGCATCATTCCTAATCTGTTTTGCCACAAAGGTGTTGTCCCAAGGTAAGAGGAGGTGCCTACCTTGGTGAAGAAGGATCCTAGTGTTCCAAATTTTCTCTATTTATGGTTTCTAAAGCTCCTCTTGGTTATTTTGACCAAAACTAGTAAGTTTTCTCCTTTCCTTCTCTATTTTCATGTTGTTACTCTCCCTTCTACCTTCCTCCAGGTCGGAACCATGGCCTTCCATGGTGAAACCCCACCTAGAACCTATAAACACCTCATCTCCATGTTCTTTTGTTAGGGGTTTTCACCTCTAAAATGGAGAAGGTGCTTCTTGCTCGAGATAGGAGCTTTGTTGGAGAAACCAGCCTCTCTAAGCTTGGTAACCTTACTTATTGGACTTGTCCATCTTCCTTAGAGGTTCTTTGGAGGCCTAAGCTTGGATCTAGGATTGACTTGGACTGTTTAGACTCTAAAGTTGAGGTATGACATATCCCCTATTCTTCTATGTTGAGCAATTCACCTATGCTTATTCATTCTCTTTGTCCTATGGACATTAGCCTATACACAATGTCTTTTCTTTTGAAAATCATGGTTCATGTAAACTACCTTATTTGATATTGATCATGTGATCGTGGATATTCTTTTGAATTCTTATCTTATGCTTTGTACATGATGGAACTCTAAAAGATGACATGTGATGTATTTTTCCTACTTATGAGGTGGATGTATATCTTGGTCACTTATGTGGTGACTAGTTTATATATTCTGACTATACTTTCTACTTGTCTGTACATTTAACATGCTATGTGATTCAATAGCACTAGAGTAGTGTAATTGCATTGGTTTTTATGGAAGATGTGTTATTTCCTGTTGAGCAGATGTGATATTTCCTACTCTTTTGGGATGGAAAGGAACCTCATACCCAGGGAAAGATGTGTGATTCTTGGCCCATGTTTTATATATTTGAGATATTGGCAGTATTCCTTTCTCTATCAAGTTTCAAGTTTATGAGACTTGGCCTCCTTTGTATTTATATTATTCTAGGGATATGTTTATCTCACATGCAGGAAGGTTGATGATATGGGATGTGTGCCCTAATTCTTTACATGTGCTTGTGTGGCAAAATCTTTATGTTTTATTAATGGCAAGTATTCTTTTGTTACCATATGATTTCAATTCCTTTTCTCTTGATACCCATTTGGGTGGTTCTTATCCTTTCAATGGGAACCCTTTTATATTTGATGTCCTTTATTCCATATATTTCTCAATTTCCTATTTAGTATGCACATACCAGCCTTTGTTGATGTCATCTATTTTCTCTTCTTGCTTGGGTATGCTTCCAACCCTAGGTGAAGGACATGGATGATAAGGCATGAAGTTTTGGACTAGCTTAATGAGTTAAAGCTTGGAGCAAAAATTTCTATGCTTTACGTTTCCCTCTTCTTAGATTCTTATGTTGTATCATACATGTAAACCCTTATGGGTTATTATGATGTACTTTTGTAATAACCTTGTTATAAATTGAATATAGTCAACATTTTTATTTCGCTTCTATACTTTGGTTGTTTTGAATACTATTTATTGAAATTTGAAAATGTTAGACCTATTCCAGCATACCTTTGAGCTTGTTTGGAATGGATGTTTTATTCTTCAAAAAAAATTAGTAGGGAGTGGTGGTCCCGCCTCCTTACAACATGGTATCAGAGCCCATGGTAGGCGGAATCTGACTATTTAAATTTTGTCTCCATAATTAGAATCCTTGCCTTACCTTTAAGTGACATGTTTTCCCTAGAGTTGATCAATAGATGATGAAGGATTGATTCAGGATCATATAGTTTCACATTAGAATAATGATGAATAGATCCTTAAAATACTTACAAGTAAAAGATGCATAAGTAACCATAGTAACTTGAGGTTGTTTAGCTTGGCCTTTAGGCAGTAACTACGACATGAAGTTGAAAGCAAAGGTGTCTAGAAAGGATCAGGGTTCGGGGGCTGGCAAGATTTTCCTCCACACCACTATCTAGGTTTACGAGGACTCCCACGTCCATATGATACCAGCCTGGCCTGAGTTAATATGAATTGTTCAAAATAGCATGCTTTTAGGCAATAGTAGCCTTAGACATCTATATGATTTATCTTTAGGGACCCTAATATGTTGAACTAGTCTCCCAGGTGTAATGAATTGTTTGAGGATGGATACCCAATATAGTTCCCTTGTGACCCATAGAACCACATTTTTGGATTGTTATCCCTAGAACCTAGACTTTGAAGTTTGGTGTTTAGTAAGCAATCAGCATGCGAAGTGAAGTGTGATGGATCTTGTATATGGTTTACTTAGACTACCCTTTTATCTCTAGAATAGTTGGCTTGGTAGGTTAAATATTTTAAGGGGTGGTGAATAAGTTGTTTTCTTATATATGGATGTTTTGATTTCAAGGACAAAATCCCTTTAAGAAGTGGTGTACTGTAACATACTAGATCTCAGACCCTACCCTAGAAGTTGACATTTTGGACTTAGCCAAAAAAGGTTGAAGGACAGACCTAAATAGATGTTTAGTATAACCGCAATGAGCTAATGCATATATAGATCACCTTAATTTAACCTAATGTTCTAACATTAATCTTAGGTTTATAATGGATACATAAAATATGCCACATAACTCATTTTGGTGGTAATATGAAGATAACAAACTTAATTGGATGGATAATTTAGATAATCGGTCATTAATGAGACATATCACATATCTCATAAAAAGAAGTCTCAAAAGTGTAAACAAACTTCAAATTCAAAATATACATATCAAAATTAGCCTATATGTCAAATTTCATCTATTTTGGGCTACCTTGAAATATTAGGATAAGTTTAGGAGAGAGAAAATGAGTAAAAGGCATATGTAATGAATAATGTGATTGTATAACTTCAAAATATGGAAATAATGGCAAATTCATATTCAACACATCAAAGATAACATGTGGATGAACTTTTGTCCAATTTGGATGTTGTTTGTGTGAGTTATGCAATTTTAGGTACGTTCTGGACTTTTCTACAATTTACCCAATGGGGAGGTTATCTTTGCAAATTGTCACATGCATTACAATCCTTATATATTCCCTTACCATTCTCGAGTTTTTGAGATATGAGGAACCTAGTTGCACCTTGGTTTGAAGGTGTTTCTTTCGAAGGGCATTTTAGGGATTACTCTCTTTATAAATGAGCTTATCTTTAGAAGCTATCAACCAATGAGGTTATTTATTTGATTGGAGGTAGGTTGGTATGTACTATAAGTGTCAATAAATCTACATTTGATATTTAAGAAGACTCTATGAGATGTCCTCTTGCATGACCATGAAATCCCTAGGCTAAGGACACATGGAAAGCTCCATGGACACCTCATGCTTGACTTCTTCCTTATCCAGAAAGGCTTGCATGTCCATGGACACCCTTACATATGACACATGGAAAATCTCATAGACACCTGATACTTAACCACTTTCTTTATATAGCCATATCTACCCCTTCCCAACTCCCAATTTGAAAACTCTTGCTCTCCTTTATTTCCTTTAGCTTAGAGCATCATTCCTACTCTGTTTTGCCACAAAGGTGATGTCTCAAGGTAAAAGGAGGTGCCTACCTTGGTGACCTAGGGTTCCAAATTTTCTCTATTTAGGGTTTCTAAAGTTCCTCCTTGGTTATTTCGACCAAAACTAGTAAGTTTTTCCCTTCCCTTCCCTATTTTCATGTTGTTACCATTCCTTCTACCTTCCTCCAGGTCAGAACCATGGCCTTCCATGGTGAAACCCCACCTAGAACCCATAAACACCTCATCTTCATGTTCTTTTGTTAGGGTTTTTAACCTCTAAATTGTAAAAGGTGCTTCTTTCTCAAGATAGGAGTTTTGTTGGAGAAACCAGCCTCTTAAGCTTGGGAACTACTAATTGGACCTGTCCATCTTCCCTAGAGGTTCTTTATAGGCCTAGGCTTGGATCTAGGACTAACTTGGACTGTATAGACTCTGAAGTTGAGGTATTATGTATCCCCTATTCTTATATGTTGAGAAATTCACCTATGCTTATTCATTCTCTTTGTCCTATGAAAATTAGCCTACACACAATTCCTTTTCTTTTGAAAATCATGGTTCATGTGAACTAACTTATTTGATATTGATCATGTGATCATGGATATTTTTTTAAACTCTTATCTTATGCTTTGTTCATGATGGAACTCTAGAAGATGACATGTGATGTCTTTTTCCCACTTATGAGGCGGATGTATATGTTGGTCACTTATGTGGTGACTAGTTTATATATTCTGACTATACTTTCTACTTACCTCTACATTTAATATGCTATGTGATTTAGTAGCACTAGAGTAGTGTAATTGCATTGGTTTTTATGACAGATGTGTTATTTCCTATCGAGCAGATGTGATATTTCTTACTCTTTTGGGATGGAAAGGAACCTCATACCTAGGGCAAGATGTGTGATTCTTGTCCCATGTTTTATATATTTGGGAGGTTGGTAGTATTCCTTTCTCTATCAGGTTTCAAGTTTACGAGACTTGGCCGCCTAAGTGTTTATATTGTTCTAGGTCTATGTTTATCTCACATGCATGCAGGTTGATGATATGGGGTGTGAGCCCTAATTCTTTACATGCTCTTGTGTGGCACAATCTTTATGTTTTATTAATGGCAAGTATTCTTTTGTTATCATAGGATTTCAATTCCTTTTCTCTTGATATCGTGGTTCCTATCCTTTCTATGGGAAGCCTTTTATATTTGATGTCCTTTATTCCTTATATTGCTCAATTTCCTATTTAGTATGCACATACCAGCCTTTGTTGATGTAATCTATTTTCTCTTCTTGTTGGGGTATGCTTCCAACCCTAGGTGAAGGACATGGATGACAAGGCATGAATTTTTGGACTAAATCAAGGAGTTTAAGCTTGGAGACAAAGTTGTTATGGTTTACGTTTCCCTCTACTTATATCCTTATGTTGTATCATACATGTAAACCCTTATGGGATATTATGATGTACTTTTGTAATCACCTTGTTATAAATTGAATATAGTCAAAAAAATTATTCCGCAGTTATACTTTGGTTGTTTTGAATACCATTTATTGAAATTTGAAAATGTTAGACCTATTCCAGCATACCTTTGAGCGTGTTTGGAATGGTTGTTTTATTCTTCAAATTTTTAGTAAGGGGGTGATCCCCCACTCCTTACAGCAGGTCAAAGGTGGACTTGGGGAATTCAACTGGAGGATTTAATTGGTGAATACAAGGTTATGGATATCAAACATGAAGGCCACTAAGGCTAACCACATGTTCAATCGAATCACATTGGAGTAAATTGTTGATGGCAAGTCTTGTAGTTGCAAACGGAAGAAGAACTTGACAATAGTGAGGAACACAAATTGAGGCACAATTGGAAACATCAAATGCTTGTATGCGATGGGACAAAGGTAATGATAGGATTACACATATATAGGGCTTATATCTAGGGCTTCTTGGGTTGGAGCCCCGAGAATCCTGGGTAGTAGAATTAATCAAAACTCTTTAATAGGAAATTGGGGCATGAATTTACATCCATCTTACTGGATTCAATCAAGGAATCCATTGAAATTTATTTTGAGAGACTTTGTTGAGAGGAGAGGGAGAAAAGGTTGATATACCAGAACCCCACCAAACTGTGTTTCCATTCCCACATGGATGTCTTCTACCTAAGGTAGGAAAAAACTCGAGTGTTGCCAGATCTAAATTTCATGGTCAAGGTTGTCAACAAAACAAAAGAAAATGTGATTTAATGATCAAGTAATCCAAACTTTAGTCTTTTGATGCATTTAATGCATAGATCTTTCCTTGTCCAATTGGGGTGCATTTAATATCCAATTGAGTCCAAATTTGGTAGAATAGATAATTGAGGGGTGAGGAATCTAATTTTGTCATTATTTTTAGCTTTTGAGAACTCTGGACTTATCAAAATGTAATTTGATGCCTAAGTAAACCTTTTACCATATTTATTGATTCCTTCACATTAAATACTAAAATTTCACTTTTAACTCTTCCTTCCCCATGCCTACTTATAGGAAAATATAAAAGAAGTACATTGAATTTAAATCCTTCAATGTGGTGAATTTGCATAACTAGTATAAGACCATTGACCTTGATTTTTGGTTGAACATGCTTTCTTATCATAGTTAGATATTATGACATTAATCAAACCCTAATATGTGCTTTTATATCATGTGATAATCTTAAGTTTCAAGTTTGGTCCAATTTGGACATTGTTTTAGCAAGTTATGCAAATATGTGCTTATTTTGGGATTTTATGAAATTTACCCATATCCAGGGTTTTTCTTGCAATTTGTCACATGCTTGTTGTGCCTGACATGTTTTCATATGTTGTTGGATATATTTCTGCTTTGGGGTGCCTTGTTACATCTTGGTTTGAGTGGTGACATCTGGCCTTATGTTGAGACTAGGGTTTGCTCTCATGGATTCCCTAACTCATGGTTGACCATGAGTGTTGAGCCACCTTGAGTTGGAGGTTGCCAAGGTTTATGTGGCCACCTAGGGTTGATGGTCTATGAGACTTCTAAATCATCTTGGTCACCAACATTTCTAGGGTTGGCAGTCGTTAGTTTTTCTAATCACCTCGGTCGCCGACTTTTCTTATGTTGTGGTCATTGGTTTTTCTGATCATCTTGGTCGCCAAGATTTCTTGGTGGTCTCTGAGACATCTAACCCTTAGTGGTGTATGAGTTTCTTAACTCATCATGGTCACCAAGTTTTCTTGTTGTGGTCAACCTAGTTTCATGGATGAGATGCTTGCATAGATGAGATGTTTTGACAATGGACACATGGCATGCATGCCTAGACACCTCACCCTTCCTCTCTCTCTAACCCTAACCTTATATATTCCTCTCTCCTTGCATGAAAACAAGTTATTTACACCCCTATCTCTTTCTCTTTCTCTTATTCCTTGCTTTGTGGAGCTCGTCCCCCTTTCTTGGTGGAGAAGGAGGAGCCAAGGTATAAGAAGCTTGGTCGATCTTGCTTGCATGTGCACCTAGGGTTCGTATCTACCCTTTTTGTGGTTGTTTGTTGCTTCCTTACCTTGACTCTTGGTCTTGGTAAGTGAAATCTCCCTCTTTTTCTTCATTTCCTTTTTGTCCTGTCTTCTCTTCTCTTTTTCTTGGTCGGATCCATGGTGGAGCTTGATCTAGAGGTTGAAGACACCTTTTTTCTTACCTTTTCAATCTAGGGTTTGCTTACCTTTTTGGAGAAGGAGATACCTTGGCCAAGTGGAGTGCTCAAGATAGGGTTTCCACCCTCTTTCCCTTAGTACTTTTCTATTTGGAGCTTCATCTTCTTCCTAGAGGTGAGTTATATAACTTTTTCCATGATTATTGCTTACTCTTATCTTGCATGTACATGATCTTTCCCTAAAATGTTGTTCCAAGTACAAAGATGTTACCTTTTCCTAAGGTTGAACTTAGATGGTAAATTTCGAGTAATAATCCTTCTTTATGTGCCTCTAAGCCTGATACACACTTCTTCCTTGAAGATGGATAACCTAGACCTTGTTTTGTGTGTGAATCCATGTTGGTCATGATGGTCGCAAAGATTTGAACTTATGTGGTTGATGAATTATTGCACTTAGGCGGTCGCCAAGTTTTTGAAGTTGATGGTCACCAAGATTATCATTCTAAGTGGTCGATGAGGTTTTGAACTTATGTGGTCGCTATGTTTTGAATCCATGTGGTCGATGAGGTTTTGAACTCTGTATTGGTCACTAAGATTTTGACTCCATGATTGGTCAGTAAGATTTGAACTTTGTTGGTCGCGAAGAGTGGTAACCCTAGCGGCCGCCAAGATTTTCTAACCCTAGTGGTCACCAAAAGTTTTCTGACCCTGATGGTTGATGAGAAACCTACCCTAGATGTTGATGAGCATCCTAACCCTAGTGGTCAATGAGGATCCTAACCATAGTGGTCGCCAATATTTTCCTAAACCTAATGGTCGCCAATATTTTTCCTAACCTATGTCATTGCCAAGGTTCCAAATATATGTGGCCGATGAGAACTCCTGACCTATGTGGTCTCTATGTTTTCCTAATTTATGATCGATGGGTTTACTGATCCCTTGAGTATGAGTCATGAGTTTGGATGTATGAAATCAAATGGTAATGCTAAGAATTAGGGTTTATCCTTGACTGTTGTTTTGTATCATTAAATCAACTCATCTTGTTGAACCTAACCCTGATACAAATAGGTGAAGATGGATAATCATACTTAGATTCCTTGTGTGATTGGTATGATGAGAAATACTCCCCCAATCTTGTTGTAACCCTAATATGTTGCTATACAAACATCATGAACTCTTAAATGCAAAGTTATGTTAAACTTATATGTCACGTGTATGGTGATGGTTTGATGAACCTCTAATATGGCATGGAATGATAATGATATTCTTGTAGGGAATGATGTGATGGTCTTAATCACCTTTGGGCATGGTTGGGCCCTCACAGAGGTGTGATTCTCTTCATGATGTGACAAGGATTGGTATCTTGTTATGATGTGATAAGAGATATATTTCATATGTTTTATATCTTCTAGAGCTATAACATACCCATGTTTTTTAGAACTTTTATAGGGTTTGTATGTAACTTGAATGAAGCAGTCTTAACTCACTCAATTGGTATTAACTAATCAAGCGAAACCCTAATCATGTAGTGCCATGTACCTTAGATCCATCCAAGTGTCAGAACTTGCTGGATGGTGAAATGAGTATTCCTCTAATGGAAGCTCAAAGTCGTATGTGGTTGAGTATATGCATAGTTTTTTAGGATAGTTGTGGTCATACCTCGGCAAGAGAATGATCGAGGTCGTATCTCAAATAATTATGTTTTAGTATATGTGATGTGATTGAGGAAAATTGTGGTTATACCTCGAATGATAGGTTGTATACCCTATTTACTAGTGTTGTGGCCTATATACCAAGTGCGGACTAGGTTGTTTTGCAGCTTGACTATATATATGTCGTTGCAGATGAATTGTACCAATCGAGTGCAGATCAGTTCTTAGGATTCTGGCTCTCCTAGATCTTATATGGCACTAATTTCAACTGAGCACTGGTCAGTTGGAGTCTGAGTGGTATACCTCAAACTCCTCAGGGCTTAATAAACGATGTACTCCAACTGTGTAGTATATGTATTTATGATTAAACATGATCCACATTTCTTGCCTTGTTTATTAGATTGCTTAGTTGTTATATAATGCAATAAGAGTAGTTAACTATTTATCCAATATTAGCCTTATCTGTTCCATTATACATCTTGTAAATCGTGCATGTTGTTATGTCTATCAGTTTAACATGCTTAATCTTCTTGATCTATTTAAGATAATATAACTTGTTGTAATCAACAACTGTTGTTGAGAGTTATATCTCTCACTGGGATGTTGGTATCACCTCTTGCATCACCACATCCGTTTAGGTGATCATTAGTTATGTGGTCAGGTTCATGGAGGTGAAGAAAAGCATCTTGGAAAGCAGTAGGAGTAGAAGGTAGTCTAGTTGTTAGTAGTATCCTAGAGTCATCCTTGTACTCTCAGGTCTGGACAGGGGATGTTTTGTAGATGATATGTACATCAATTTGAGTTTTTGGCAGTGTTTCGACATGTGTATACAACATGTATATGTGGAATAGGTCTTTCATATATAGGTTGTGGCTGAGACCACTGGGCATACGTGTAAATACCTGCTACGGTGTACATTGATATGCAAGTTGTTAGGCCTTTATGTATATATTTTTGAACATGATGGTAATGTTTAAATCGATTTTAATTTACCCACTTTTCAGGTTATGTGGTTATTTAATAGTTGATCATGTTTTTTTTAGTAATCTTGTTTAGAATGATGTGGCATTAAAACTAGACCCAATTTAGGATATTATACCAATTTATTGCATTAAAATCTCAAATAATAAATTTATTGGCAAAAACTCCATAATTGGTTATTCTTAATGTCCTAATACAATCTAAATAAAGAAAATGATTCCAAAATAAAAAATATCATATGTTATAAGGGATAATTCAATATACACCTAAGGTTGGGTATGTTACAACACTCCACCCTAAAAGAGGATTTTGTCCTTGAAATCCAAACAACCCAAACTAAATGCTTGCTAATCAACATAGTACTTACTAAGATCACTATATCATGAGGATAGTTCCAATGTTTATATAGGTGAAACTATTACCTGTCTCTTCGGAGACATCTGATAAAATTGGAACGATACAAAGAAGATTAGCATGGCCCCTGCGCAAGGATGACACGCACAAATTGAGAAATGGTCCAAATTTTTAAAACTAAGATGACGGGGGGACGAGGGGGACGAGGGGGTGAGGAGGCAGTGGCGGCGCCCGCACCAGTGGGGGGAGAGGGGGTCAGGCCTATGGTGAAGAGAACCTGGCCAGGCCATGGCGTTATACAGTTGTAGCACGATTAGTAGGTTCTGATGTCGGATATATGACAATGAGGGATAGGCTAAAGATGTTATGGAAGCCGATTGGAAGGTTTAATATGTTTGAGGTCGACTTGGCCACTATGTTATTCAGTTCTCATGCGAAAGGGATTTTGATATGGCGCTTACTGGAGGTCCATGGAAACTGTTTGGTTGCTGCTTGGCTGTCTGGCAATGGGAGCCATCTTTCAGACCGTCAGTAGACCTCCCTGAGTACCTGGTTATGTGGGTCAGAATACTTGACCTTCCACTACACCTGTACGTACCTACTATGTTTGAGTACATCAGCCTAGCATTAGGAAGCTTGGCTAAAGTTGATGGTCACACCATGGCACGCACGAGAAGCAAGTTTGCAATATTGGCTATCGAAGTAGATACTACAAAACCCTTGGTCCACACCATTATGATAAACAACAACATCTATCAGGTGGAGTATGAGGCCTTCCCGGAATCTTGCTGCCTTTGCGGGAAACTAGGACACAGCAGGCTGAAGTGTCCTAAAGAAGAAGGAAACACTGCAAGCAGTAACAAGGATGAAGGACATGCTGAACATTTCGGAGAGGAGGAACTGGATAGAAGGAAATGGCAGACACAACACAAGAACGTCTCGGCTAATAGACAACAAAATAATCAGAAGAACCATGGCGAAACAAAAGAGAGCGGAGGAAAAAATACCAATAAATTTGCAAAATTGGTGGATCTCGAGGAGGAAGTGGTGGGAAAGGAAGGTCAGGAAGTGAAGAGTAATGAAGAGAAATTGGCTTCTGAGAAGTAGGTATACGGAGGTGGCGAGAAAGGAAGAAAAGTGTTGAAGAAAAAGTGAATAGAAAACGATGATGACAAAAGGGAGGTGTTGAAGGAAATCAACGATGCAAATAGAAGGCAAAGTGGAGGTAAATCTAATCATACAACTGCAAATCCTGATATTGATGAAGTTGTGGAGGAGGTTATAAATGTTGAAGACAACAAAGACAAAGATAATGAAGACAAGAACAATCCAGTCACTAGGGGTGAAAATAAGGAGATGGATACATCTACTGAGGAACTACATGCGAAGCAGACAGACCCTCCAGACAGGAACACAGACATGAATGTTGAAATAAGGGAAGAGGAAGACACAAACCTAAGAGAAAAACCTAAAACAAGACCTCAGGTCTGCCACCTGAAAGAAGGAAAATCAAGGGAGGTGCACTAAAACCCAAAAATGCAAGATTCAAGCCTCCACATGAAAATAGAAGGAAAAGTTCACGTTTGAATCTGGAGCAGGAGTTCCAAACTGAATTTGTTGTTTCTGAAGAAGTTGGGAAGGAGAACCAGGAGCCGTTAGAGGGGAATCAGTGAACCCGCGTCCACCCCTTTTCCTATTGTTAATGATTAATACAATCTGTTGGAATACAAGGGGCATTGGCAATAAGGATACGAGCTGAGTGCTCAAAGACATGATTGTACATCATAAAACCAAGCTGGTGGCTATATTGGAACTAAGAATTAGTGGTAAAGATCTCGAGAGAGCAATTCGCAATTTGGGTTTCTCCAGGTCGCACAGAGTTGAAGCGAGGGGTTTTTCTGGTGGAATTTGGGTCTGTTGGAACAAAGAGGACTGCAATGTCATGATAATCAATAGCCATAGACAATTCATCACGTGTTCTGTGAATGATTATATGATTATTACCTTCGTCTATGCTAACCCGCATGTGCATGTCAGGAATTTGTTATGGAAGCATCTAGTTAATATGGGGAAGAGGTTCACAAAGCCTTGGCTTGTGGTAGGGGACTTCAATGCCACAATAAACCCTTGTGAAAGACGTGGTTGTAAACGTTTTGACTACTGTGAGGCTGAGTTGTTTAACAATATGCTCATGGAAGCTAACCTGACAGATCTAGCCTTCTATGGCGTGCAATTTACATACTTCCATGGAACCATTCAGACCTGTATTGAAAGAGGTTTGGGTAATACAGAGTTCATTGACACATATCCCAATTTCGTGGTTGAGCATCTACCAAGGGTTTGGTTGGATCATTGTCCATTGCTTATTCGCAATACAGCAAGAAATTGAGGCAAAGAGCAAAGGAGGTTTATGATCAAAAGCTCGTGGGCAACGAAGCCAGAATTCCAAAAGCTTGTTGAACAACAATGGAAAAATCAACTGGATTATCACACAGCGCTGAGAGGAGTGAAGACTAGTGTATCAAACTGGGCATGTAGTTTTGAATCGAAACTTGGGAAACAAAAGATTGGGATGTTAAGGAACATCAATATACTGCTAACACAACTCACACAGAGATATGATGATACTACTAACAGGTTCTGCAACAAGTTTATTCAAAAGTACAATAGAATTCTTGAGCTTGAGGAGGAAGACTGGAAACAGAAATGCCATCTACAATGGAATAAAGAAGGGGATATGAATTCAAAGTTTTACAATGCATATGTAAAATAGAGGAGACACAATAATACAATCACTACGTCAAAAAAGAGTAATGGGGAATGGACGGTTGGAGAGGATGAGATTCACAAGCTGATTGTCAACCATTTCAAAAACATTTTTACATAGAGTCATGTGGTGAACGGAGACAAGATTAAGAAGTTCTATGGTAATTTCAACAGACTTAGTAAACTCGAACAAGACAAGGTAGTTGTGCTTCCTTCACTTGATGAGGTTTATAAAGATTTACAATCTACAAATCCAAATAAAGCTTGTGGTCCGGATGGGGTAGATGGATCCTTCTTGCTTGCTAACTGGCATACAGTTAAACAATTTGTTATGAGAACCATACGGTCTGCAATCGGAGGAGAAGATTTGGCTGAGGATATGTGTGATGCTAATATAGTACTGAATCCTAAAGTGACAAAGTTGGATTGCTGTGCACAGCTAAGACCAATTTCGTTAAACAATTTATCACTTAAACTAACTTCCAAGGTGATAGTTGAACGCATCAAGGACCATCTTACACAATGGGTATCTCCAGTCCAAAGTGCATTTGTTCCTGGAAGAAGCTTTTCAGACAATATTGTAGCTGTGCAGGAAATTCTTTTCAATATGCGTAGGAAAAATGCACCTCAGTCTATGGCAATCAAGATTGACCTGTCGAAGGCATATGATAAGATGACATGGCATTTTGTAGCCGATACACTTGAGAAGATTGGAATGTCGATTAGTGTTATCAATTACATCATTAATTCAATTTCAGGAGGAAGAACTACTGTAATATGGCAAGGTAGAAGAGTTGGAAGCTTTAAGGCATCCAGGGGTCTTCGGCAGGGAGATCCACTCTCGCCATATCTTTTTGTTCTCTGTCTCGAAAGGCTCAGCCAGCTAATTGAGGAAAAGGTAGCCAAGAAGGAGTGGACTCCCAGTAAGCTATCTGCTAGGGGTCCTTGGATTTCTCATTTATGCTTCGTAGATGATATGATCTTATTTTCCAAGGCCAACCAAACCCAAATGGATACTATTCTGAAATGTTTCGAGGAGTTTGGAGCTATGTCGGGGCAGGCCATCTCTATAGCAAAGTCGTGCACCTTCTTTTCTAGTTCTATACCCAGAAGAATAAGGAAACAGATATGTAGAGGCAGTGGCATCTCGAAAGTACAGGACTTGGGGAAGTACTTGGGTGTGTCGCTGATACACGGTAGAGTGAACCATGGAACGTATGGTGATATCCTTAACCGTATTAGTAGCAACATCAATGCTTGGTCAGCCCGTTGCTTATCTCTGTCAGGCAGAATAGCTATGGCCAAGACAATGTTAATTGCAATCCCAAGTTATATCATACAGACTTCGGTTTTACCCATGAAGATTTATGATAGAATCGACAGCAGCATCCGATCTTTCATCTGGGGTGGCAACCACAAGGCACACCCGGTGTCCTTAGTGGCATGGAACAAGATGACGTCTAATAAAAAAGAAGGGGGATTGGGCATCAAGGCCATGAGAGAGTGGAATCTAGCTCTCATTAGTAAGCATTGTTGGGAAATCCTGTCAGAAAGGAACTCAATCTGGTGTCAAAGCATGAAGTACAAGATGATGAACAGAGAGAGTATACTTATCCCTAACATATCAAGATTGGGTCGTGCAACATTCAAGTGCAAAGAGTTCATAGAAGAAAACACTTTCTGGAACCCTATGAGTGGCGAGTCAATCAATGTATGGCAAGATAGATGGTGGAGCATGGCTCATACCTTGAAAGACGATACCTACAAACCGATTCCTTCAGAGCTTGAAGATATGAAAGTAGTAAGCCTTGTCAACTTGGACAATGAGTGGGATGAGGAGTTTCTCAAAGAGTACGTGATGGAGGAGGACCTGAAGGAAATTATCAAAGTCAAGGTACCAAACAATGCAAATTGTAGAGATATCATCGTCTGGGCACACACAAATAACGGAGAATTTTGATCCCAATCTGCTTACAGAAGGTTGAGAAGTTTGAAAGACATTAAAGTAGAAGAAAAATGGGACCTAGTGTGGAAGATAAAGGCCCCTGAGAGGGTGAGGATGTTCCTATGGTTGGTAGGCCATAATGCCTTACTGACAAATAGCAGAAGAACGGTGCGGCACATGTCCACGGATAACAGCTGCCATAGATGCAGAGCACAAGAGGAAAGCGTGCTCCATGCACTGAGGGACTGTGGAAAAGTGTCACCCATCTGGAAGGAATTGATAGAAAGGCGGTTATGGGACCGTTTCTTTGGGGAGCAAAACCTATGGAAATGGCTAGAATGGAGTTTGACATAGGAAGCTAGAGTAACCAACATGATAATCATGGGTTGTCACTACATTTGGAGGTATAGAAATAAAGAAGTGTTGGAGAAGATAACAACGCCGATGGGATGCCAAGTGAACCAAATTCGATCGGAGGCCTTATTCAATGAGGAGGCTCGTGAAGGTAGTAATAGCCTCAAGGTATCTAAAAACATGGATGTTTGCTGGTGCCCACCGTCGTCCAAAGAGTTGAAATTCAATTTAGATGCAGCTTATAAAAATGGAAAAGCTTGTATTGTTGTAGTGTGCAGGAATAGTGTGGGACAATGGGAAGGAGGTAGGAGCAAAAGGATCTCTACCGACAATGCTCTATTGGTAGAGGTACGAGCTATCGAATTTGCAGCAAGTATAGCTGAGGAACTAAAAGTAGAATATGCTACTATTGAAACAGACTCTTCTGAAGCAAAGAAAGTTGTTGGAAAGCAACCTGAAGAGAACCTGAGGCTGGCTCCATGGACTGTTGAAACTAGAAGGAAAATGAAGAGAGAATGGAAGGTGACTCACACTTGTAGAGGAGGTAACATGGTTGTGGATACCCTGACTAAATGCCACCCAAAGACCCCGGATGGACTCTTAACCCACATAACCATCCCAAAGGAGCTAGTGACTATCATTAGCTCAGAAATGTGTAATGGTAGTAGTACTACCAGATTTACTACCAAGCATTCTAGTTTAATTTGTATGAACTCCAATTTTTTAGCTTGCTTGAGGGAGGCGGGATGAATAATAAACTCCCTGACTTCACCTAAAAAAAACTATTACCTAAGAGTATTGTTACAACCCACACTTTGATTTCTTTGTAACTAAAGGATTAAAGATAATCTTGTTGATAAATATACTCATAATGATGTCTAGATTTTATTGATGAATGATTATGTTTAGTTCGTATCTATATTCTTGATTAAGTAAATATCATGTTTTGATTATATTCTAGAAATTTAATTTTATCAATGAGGAAGCTTAAAGATATAATTAAAGAAATAATTATTAAAGAGTCATCTTCAAAGGAAATTTTATCAAGTTTTGATAAAACAGAAGAGAAGTTAGTTATGAATTCATAAAAAAGAATCAAATTGGAGGTGAGGTGGAGAATTTATAGCCTTTTTATTTTTTTTCTATAGAGATTCCATCGGTTTAAAACCGATGGATTAAGATCAAAGGTTTTACACATCCTTAGATCAATGGTTTCATGGGACCTTTAAATTGATGGTTTAGAGGAGAGTGCCTTCTGAAGGTTTTTGGAGGCACCACGACTGAAGGTAGGGTTGGAGAATGTGTACTGATGATTTAGCTAATAGGCATCAATCGAAGGAATGTCGGGGGTGAGGGCCTACCAAAGGTATGACAGACTGATGGTTTTAGCAACCAATCGATACGCTGCAGCCAGCAACTGAAGGTGTGAGGGTCGAAGGAGACAATCTAGGATTATCCAGACCAAAGCTTAGTGTCTATAGAAGATAGAGTCAATTAATGGCTTTCCTTTCGAAGGTGGTAGCTGACAAAGAGTCACCTAAAGGTTTTTCTTATGATGGTTTCACTACTCTACCACCAAGCTTAGTTAATCACCAAAAATACTAGATGAAACCAATGAAATGAGATTTGTTAACTTTGTTTTTAGATTTTCTTCTCTTCTAAAATCCTAGAGCAGTGATGGGGGGTGATTAAAGAGGCAATTTTTAGAAAAACACTGACAAGGAATAGGAAAGACGACAAAAATTGATGATTATGTTTTAGATCGGACTTGGCAAGTGAGTTTCTGCCATATATTTCTTCTAATTTTCATGTTGACTTGCACGAAACCCTTTGTTTCAGTAACCAAAGGCTTTTCTTGACTTTCATCCTTCAGCTTCTACCTTTAGCATACTTCTTTTAGGTTTGTTTACCTTCTAATGTGTCATTCAGAGTTGCTTTTTTAGGTCCTTAGCTTAAATCCGAGATTTATAGACTAATATTAAAAGTATATCGTGTTCATACACGAGATCAATAAGTTAGAAGTATACAAGTGAGTGGAAAATCACCTTTCAACCATGATTTTATAGTATTTAAGTTTAAATGATCATGTTTTTATATGTTGATTTCTCTATTGGTGAATGATTTGAGATTGTAAAGTCTTAATATGCAATTTCAGTTGAATAGTTAAACAATTCAGTATAGATGTGTTACAGTCATATGGCTTGATTGATAGTTGTGCTGGTTGATTTGTATAAAACTCAATGAATTGTTTTTGTTGTGGTTATTATTATGCTCAATCAGCTAAAGTAGATTGATTATTAAAGCCAATGAATTATTCTTTATTAGAATTTGTCAAGTGAAAAGGGAAACCCTAAGTACAAAGCAAATAAAGAAATATCAAGATAAATATATTACTTTTAGAAATTAAAGAATCACTAGACATTAGATGCCCTAAACACCATATAATCCATCATGGAGTCCTGCACTATGATGGGAGGATACATTCTTACTGAATGGTAGAGTCCAGGATGAAGTAGTTAGATCCTGCCATAGGGTACAGGGGACTACTCCCAGAGAGGTTGGTTTCCTTGAATAGTGAGGTACCCAACATTTATCGAAGATTCTAGTGGTACCCAGTATAGCTTAGTTAGTTCAATTATTTCATAGTAGGCAATCCCTTGTTGAACCACTGATGCATGTAGTTAAGATAAGTGCTTTAACTCCTCATCTGAGTACCCAACTTTAGATGAGGATTCCATTTTATTTTCTCAGTTGTTTAGACGTCAAGGCTATATGTTATAACCCCAATTTTGGTTGCATTATTATGCAATTATTAAATAAGAAGGGGTTGCATGACAATTTGTGTGCATTGTTTTACAATTTGGGTTTCTTTGTAAAATTGTCTTGAATTATGAATTTATTGCTTTTTCCTCAATTAGAAGTCAATGGATGGATAAGGAACAAAAGAAAAATCCATAACAAAGGAAAAGGCAAGAAGGAAATAAGTAACTTATGTTTTATTTAAAATATGGAAGTATCTAGAAGGTGGCATAGGTGGCCACAATAGTATGGTTTTAGTATCACTTTCCTTCTAATATCTATAAAATTGTAAATTAATAGAATAGCAAAATAAGAAAGAGGAAATATGAGTTTTAATGCAATATATATGCACTTTTGGTGCATGACTTGCATATGAAGAAAAGGAGACATTATTTTTTATTTTTAATCCCAAATTGTGTCCAATGGTAGATTTCATCATCAAGAACCTTCCCGTAAATTTTGGGATTAAAAAGCCTAACGAATTGGGAGATATGGATTTTACAAAATCCATAAAGTGTGTGTATAAGTTGGAAATGTATTAAATGTCACCTTTTTTAATTGAATTAGGAATTTTATTCAGGGTGCATGCTTTGTGGACCGTTGATCCAAAGATCCAACAGTGGGTGCTTGTCGCCTACCTACAGACACATAAGGAAAGTGGGGACAAGAAACATTCACTCCCAATTCCTTTTTTTCTCCATGCCAGATGCATGTGTGAGATTGGAAACTCACCCAACACTTCCACAACAAGAAATTGATTTGATTGATCCTAGATTTGTTGGGGTTTTGGAAGCCCTAGAATCTTCACCCTAAATGGCCACAGAGCCAGAACCTACTGAGGGATCCCACCTATAGGGGGGGACTAGAGACCCTTTGCATAGCCACAAATACTTCCGCAAGGTCGCCCGCAGCTCTGTAAACCCAACCACACTCTCAATTTCACCCAAGACCTCATTCTCGGCCTCCCTCGTTCACATTGAAACTCACCAAAAAATGTCTACTCGTACCAATTTCTCTGACCTCTCTACGACCAATTACCACCACAACCAAGTTCATGGAGGTGCGACAGTGCTTTGTGCACTTTCACCTGCCGTTCAGAGGCCCCGAAGCCCCAAATCAACCTTGGGGTTGACTCGCCTGGTTTGCGGCTCGCGAGGAGAAGGCAGGCAGAGGTTGAAGATAATCAATCATGAAAATATGACCTTGCCCCTGACCGGCTTCACAGAAGGCAAAGTCCTTTTCATCTTTCGCCTTATGAAATTGTTTGTTTTGCTACGAGGGCGGGCTTCCTACGTGACGGCCTGTGATTGGTCAAAAAGATTTAATTTTGCAAAAATCATAATAAATTATAGGATTACCCAAATATTGCAAATAATATATGTATCTTGATTTGGAAAATGCGATCTACATGGTAAAAATAAAATCTTGGTCAGTATCTACTTCTAATTTGTAAGATGTGCAAAGTTGATGCTTTTAATACTTTAATGGGACCAAAACCATAATTAGTGAATATTAATTAGCCTAATAGACTTCGTCGATGTTGCTAATTAAAGTTTGATCTTTTATGAATGGAAGGATAATCTTGGACCCATATGAATACTAAAATCTAATTTTTGTAGAATCAGGTTTTGTTTATGCATAGAAGGGTATTAAATGATGGAATTAGGGTTTGTCAACCTAATAAACATAAATTTGTTAGGTATTCATCTTTTCATCTCTCTAACCCTAATTTGGCTCGAAAGGGATAAAATTGGGACTTTTGCATAAAAGATACCTTTTGTATCGCAATTGTGTATATTGAGTCTGAAAATAGGGTTTGTGAATTTAGGAAGTGAAAAAGGGCAATAACTGGAGAAAAAGAGTAACTTGGATAAAGACATAGGAAAGTGGACGCAAACTTAAGAATCAAGTCAATCCTTTGATGGGATTTAGAGTCATATAGTGATACATGGGTGTATGCATTGAATTTCATATTGAGTTGCTTGATTGTGTGATTTAGTCTACTATTCCTATTTGGACTACAAATTCTCCTGAGATGGGTATGTGGTTATGCCTAAGTTTACCCGATATAGTTTCACACAGTTTCTCAAATTCTTCTCTCGCATGGTTGAAATTATATGCTTGAATGTTTATTTCATTCCATGCCAACTCTAAAGTGACTATGATTATCACATTATATATAAACATGACTGGTACAAGTCTAGGCTACCTTTGGATCTATGAAAAGGCCATCCACCTTGATAGGGGAAGACATCTTTTGGTACCAGCCTGGATAGGGGGTAAATCAGAGATCACACACCTGGATAGGGGGAGACATGAGAAGTCACCCACCTAGATATGGGGAGACATGATGAAGTCATCCTCCTAGAGAGGGGAGGACAATGAATATTGCAGTATATGGCCCTGAAGGGATACGATAGAGGTGGTGAAACCTAGATTGGGTAGCCATGGTAAAAGTTGTTAATTTGATTTTTAAGACATTAATTGAAGAATTATTTTGTTAACATTATATGTGAAATTTTGTTTGCCCCCACATACCGGTATGACTTGTCATACTGACCAACATTTTGATTATTGATGTTTTAGGATACTCTTGCTAGAAATTGGATATTAAAAGAAGAAGTCAATGAAGCAAAATAAATGAAGTAAACCATGGAGGATATAGTTAGATAGTCTAATACTCAATAAACCCTAGAACCCTTTTTTTATAAACTTTGGAAAAGAAATTTTTATTATCCTTCAACAAGTTTTATAGTTTAGTAAAATTTATTAATTGTTTTTTTATTATGTGCAAATCCATTTTGATCATGTTTTGGGATAACAGATCTAGTTTCTTGGCCTTCCTAAATTGGGGGTTTTCAGGGGATGTGTTCGTTACATTTGGTATCAGAGTCGGGTTTCTGCATAATCCTTAATAATTATTAAATTTTGCAAAGTCTGTAGAGCACAAAAGGAGTTATTAGAGGATTTTCTAGAGGATGGAGGTGTCTAGAAAAGGATCACAATCTGGGGGCTAACAATATTTTCCTCCGCCCCACTAGTCAGTTTATGAGGACTCCCGGATCTGTGTGGCTGCCTGGCTAAAATCTAAGGTTTTGACTTGAAATAAGATACCTCTAGGATTCTTCATCAACTTTCATCGCTTCTTTTCCCATTTCTAGTAACAAACTCTAAGTGCCTAGGGTTTCTCTCTCTCTCCACCTCCTCCTAAGTAATGTGGTTATGGACGATAAGGATTAGGGTATCCTCCACCAAACAAATGAATGCATGTAAAAAAGATGTCACGGGTGTAAGATAATCATAAGTTACAAAACTATAGTAATAGAGTTATTTGTGTTACAATATGGCCCATATTAAAACAATTGTTTCCCTAAACAACACTACCAATGATTACCCGGGGCCAAGGCTTGTGCACAAGAAGAGGCCCTCCTTCGAAAAGAGAAGGCTCCCAGAGGGTGAATCCTCCAAGAAAAGGAAAAGAGAAGATGAAGCTTCTGGAGAAAAATGCCCTAAGCCTAAACTTGTCCCTTTCCACATCGACCACCTGAAAGAGACCCCTAAAACTGAAGAAGAACCTATGTCTAAGGATGAGGTCAAGGATGTTGTTGATTCTAGACCGGAAGTTAGATCGATTGTGACATCGGATACTGAGATGCTCTGGTTAGAGCAGCAGAAGAAATTGACTAAAGCTATTAGTGCCCTCTCTCAGAGATGTTCCCCATAATGAGAAGGGTGAACCTATGCCCATCTGTCCCCACCTCGGTGCCACTATTTTGGATTTTGTGAAGCTGAATATCAAGAAGTTTTGGGGGGAAGATAAGACAAAAGTCATAGACAAGGCTGACACATGGCTTTTGGCTTAGGAATATGGGTTCCGCATCTTGGAGGTCCATCCAAGCAAGAAGGTCCTCTTCGTCGCTCATCTTCTAGAGGGAGTAGTGAAGATATGGTGGGAGAATCATATCATGGGGTGAGACCTAAGCAAAGAACCCATGTCCTGGCCAGATTTCCACACCCTGTTCACTACAACATTCATACCTCCAGCAGCCAAGAAGGAAAAGGAAAAGTAGTTCACCTTCTTGGTTTAAGGGAACTTGTCTGTGGCCGGCTACACCTTGATTGGACTAAATCAAACATCCAAAAGGAGTGGATTCAGAGTAGTCAGACTTTTAAAGAGATAACCCGACTCTAAGTCCCCCACAATGATAAACTAGGTTCGATGTAGCGATCAAGGTCAAACACAGGGACAAGGTTGGCAGTGTTAAGCGCACAGAATCTAACACTCGTATACTCCTGGAAAAGAGGGTGTTCTAAGGGGTATTCTCTAAGGAATGATGGTACTCAAACTGAAGTAAGGCAAGAAAATCGAAGATAAGAGGAACAAACAATAACAAAAACAAGATGAAATAAGTATATGGAAGGAAACTTGGATCAAGTTTCACCTACTAAGGCATCTATCCAACATGGAACATCATCTCTCTCTCGTATACCCCTATCACGATTACAAGCAACCATCTATAGCGTCTATTCCACTCTCACTCGAGATGAGGATAGATTTAAGTATAAGGGTAGCCTCACTCTCGAGATGACCGCACGTAAACCAGATAGCATAACATATGATTTAAAGATTTAGCATTTCAACACTCTCGTTCATTCATACTACTCCATAACACATGATAAATGTGATATTACTCTCTTGATATATCAACTATCAAACATCACAAGATGGTAGCTAAGCATACAAGTGAAGCATTAAAACAGGTGTATGTAGATAACCCTGATAAGAGTATATATATATATATTCAATAAATAGAGACAATATACATGTTGGGAGAGCCTTAGTGGCTACTCCCAACCCAAGTTAACGTGTTTAGCTGCTCATCCTTGCGGACATCATAACGGCATTATAGAAAGATGGATACATGAAGTCCATGAAGTGAGGAGGGAGGTATAACAGAAAGGAATGATAGATCTAGATAGAGAGGGAAGGAACATGATACAACATGATACTTTTTCAGATCTGGATCTAGCACGTCGATGGCATGGACGTCCTTCTTCTCTTGAAGAAGGAGTCTTCAATCTTCTCTCTCCTCGTCTTCCACCTTTGGAGATCCAAGACTGGTGGATGGGATGAAATGGAATGAGTCTGGGACACAGCAGCACATCGTGGTCTTTGAGATCTGATCTATGATCTAATCATTTGACAAGACAGGTGGGTGACCTATTTATAGGCACACTCCACCGACTTAAGGCTAGACCACAGTCACGGTCTGTGGTGGGGGGGGGGTGTAGGACCGCGGCCATAGTCTACTCTTTATTCCTTCTATGGTCACAGTTGAACTTGGTCGTGACTTGGGCATGGTTCGCGGTTGAGGTCAACTTGTATGTTGCGTTACCGAGGTAAAGGTCGAGGCCTCCTCACTCAGTCGTGGCTTGTAAGGATTGAGGGATTAACAATGACCGTGGCCTCCAAGCCGGTCGTGGTCTGGCTTTATCATGGTCTGCAGGGATTGCGACCCCATGTGGATCGCGGCCTTCTTTGAGTCACGGTCAAACTTGGCATCTACAGTCTCCAAATACACTATGGTATCTAGTTTTATTGGTGCCTTTGTACTGATCGCAACCTCCATTGTGGTCGCAGTTTAGCAGTGATCGCGGCTTCAGTATGACTGTGGTCTGATTGAATGCAAAAAGACCTCGATCTTAACGCAATTGAAGACCTTGACCATCATTGTTGAATGAGTGGGTCACGGTCGAGGTGACGATCGCGACTTGGGCTGTGAATGTACCTAAAACTAAAGAAAGATGTGTACGTGAAGTCTTTGACAAAAAGATGCTAAAATTGTGGGGAAAGTTAGCAAAGGATATGCGAAAAGAGGTATAAAATACATATAAAAAGTATGTAAAATGAAGTGTTATCAACTCCCCCAAACTTAGAATCAAGCATGTCCTTGGGCTAAGTGTAGGTTCAAAAACTTAGAGAGAGAAAGAGAAAACTAATGTGATAAAAAATTTAGAACTTAACATGACTAAAATATCTCATTCTTGAATCAAGACTATTCTGATATGTTCTCTAGCCTTGGAGTTTCAATCCTCCCTCTCAACTAGAGTTGCATAACTTTGTTTTCTTGCCATTGCCTTCAATTGGAAAAGGCTCCTACTTCTCAACTTATCACCCCTTCCCCTTATCTAACAACCATACTAATATAAGATCTTTTTTAGGGGTAGCTTTCACACCATTTCTTTATTTTCAGTTGGTTCTATGCTAATGTGTTTGGGTAGGATTAAGGCTTCAAGTGTTTTCATCTTCCTTCTAAGCTCCTCACCCATAACTATTGTAAGAATAGTGTTGCCCTTTTTGGACTTTTGACTTTAAGTCAGTTGGTCTTGTGAGTTTCATTTAAGATTTGAGGTGGGTAAGCTTTGCTTTAAGATTCCACTTACGGGCATGACATATCTGCATTCATGAGTGCAGCAATACGCTGGTCGTGTGGAAACTTTTAGCATCTTTTCGGGCACAACTCTCATTATTTTTTTTCTTTCATTTTGGATTTTTACATCTCCTTTCAAGATTGGGTGAGAGGGATTTTTAAGTGGTCTTCTGGGTGGCCAAGCCTCTTTTTGGATATGCTTTGAAAAGGGTAGTTGTTTCCCACTCTACGAAGATAAGGATTTTCTGGTCAGAAACATCAGGTGAGGGGGGTTGGTCAGGAGTATGGCTAGGTGAAGTTCTCTAGTCTCTGAGGGTTTCATGAGTTAAGGTTGTCACATATACAAAGTCTTTTTGCAAGAATGAGACAGAACAGTATTGTTGTGTTTCTTGTTTTACTTGTAAGTATATTGGTTGCTCATTATTTCTCTCTAGGAAAATGAAAGTACTATAACTTTTAGAAGAAAATAAGGCTAGTTTCTAAGGTAGCATTTGCAAACTTTTTGAAAAAAATTTAGAGGTAAAAGGATAATGAATGTACCAAAATTGTTTAGAGGTAAAAGGGTGATAAATGTACCTCTCTAGCCCGTTTATGACCCCTCCCCCAAACTTATCCTACACCCATCCCGGGGTGTCAAAATTTGAGTGAGACGTATAAACGGGATTTCTTTATTTGTTCTTGTTTTTTTTGGAGGCCCACTCAAATTCGAGAAGCATGCTTGTGTATACTCCTTGTAGTGTGTGGTACTGTTCCTACTGCATGCCTTCCACCTTGACATTCATACTAGCTAGGGCCATCATCCAGGCTAGACAGATGAAGCCACAGTCGTTTGATAGGGGCACCTCTTGGGGGCTCCTGTGGTAGAACTGTATCTTCTTGAAGTATTTGTCCATTGTATGCTTGTACCCTTTGCCATGGCTTTTGATCATATCAACAATCTCCTCTACGAATGTATTGGCCTTTTATTCTGTCGGAGTCTTTGTGGTCGTCATGTTTGTCTTTTTATAAAGAGCAAAGATTGAATCTGAGTTGTTGTAGAGGATTGCAATCCTTTCAACAATATTGACAACCAGAAAATCCAATGATTATTGTGAAGAATCGGTTGAAAGATGTGGTCTGGTAGAGACGTCTCCAGGCATTGTTGGAGGCATTCCTTTTTGCCTGATTGTTTATCTTTTAAGATGTCATCTACCAGCAGGAAGTATGCCATGTGAACATTTGGCATGTTGTCACCTAGAAGCATCTGGTAAGTTGACATTGTGCTTACAAAAATATATCCTACTATTTTTAACGTCTCTCGGAGGTCATCTTTTAGCACACAGATGTCGTCTCTCTCGAAGATGACATCTCTCGGTAAATCATCTTCCTTCAAGGACCAAATAATTGTATTCAATGCTTCAAAATACAATCTAATGCATCTCTATCTATCGAAGTCCTTGAAAGAAAATGTAACTTCTGCTGCCGGTCCATCCAGTTTTTCATCTATCAGGTCTTCTTCTTCAGCCTCTCCCTCTTCATGTTGTTCCCTTGAAGGTTGTTCTTCTTGTATTTGTGCTACTGTAGGTTTCTCTGGTTCATTTCCTGACGTGTGCTTTACAGCTTCTTTAGTGCCTTGATTCCAACCTTCTTTCCAAGACGCAGCCCTAGCTGGCTCTGTTGGATCGACCCATATGGTCTTCTGTTATTCCCTCCATGTCACCTTTTTAGGAAGAGGGATATCTTTGTGAATCCTTCGGGGTACATCTTCTGAAAGCATTGTTGGGTCGCTGAAGAAGCTACGATCATAGATGACCTCCATAGCATACACACCCCGTAGTCGTTGTAGGTCCTCATTATCTAGATCCTCCAGTGGGATGCCCTTGTTGATTGCTTCCATCATTCTTAGCACTATGAAGGCACAATCCCCCAAGCCAACCTCTTCTTGAGGGACCTTTTTGTTGATGGAGAACTTTCAGAATCCTTAGAATTTGTCATTTGTTTCTTTGATTGCTCGTTGCAAACACAGTGGTATCTTTAAGGCATCTCTGGCATCTTTCCTTCTGTAGATGAGTGAGGTGTTGTGTAGTTCGTCTATGCAGCAGTTGAACACCGTCGTCTTTTGCTCATAGAGATCCACATCGATCAATGCCCAATGCTTTACATTTCTTATGGGCAGCACTACATATTTTGTTTCTCTTTTATGTACAGCTGCCTTTAGCTTAGAGACATCTACTGTCTCATAGTCTTCTTTGTAGAGGAGGCTCTCCATATGTGTTGTTGCATTGAAAACTTGTTGTGGCTTGTCTGGGTGTAGAAATTCTTCTAGGAGGGTAGCGCAGAGCACCTTAAACCATCATTTATGTACTCTCTCTTTTTGCAGGAAAATCCCCCGGAAGTGATCCCTAGTCAGACGTCTATCCTTGTTATTGTATAGTATGTCTGACCCGGGTAGATTGTCATTGATGATATCTGCCAAGATGTGGATGGCTCTGCATGTGATCTATGATACTGCACTCATGTTTGTCTCGTTTATTTTGCATGTAAAGTGAGGAGCTGCTCCAAGTGTTTCTATTTTAGCTGGCGTGCTCTACTCCCTGGTGGGCTCGTTTACAAAGAAAGTGGATAGCCAGCAGTCCTCATCATCAAATGTTCCTTCGTGCGTCGAAGGTGCTGAGGTTTCATTAATAGTCGGCATAGTTGTGGCCACTTTTTGTGCTTCTTTGAGTATCAGTTGGGTTGTGGCCACTTCTTCTGCTACTTCTAAGGAAGCTTCTGTAGCTACGTTGTCTCAGATATTGCTTTCCTCAGAAGTTTGGCCTAGTTTGGCGGCTACCAACATTGCCAGAGTTGCCTCCATCTTTCCATCATAGAGGTAGTTGTTATGCTCATTGTATCTTTGGAACAGGAGGAACTCATTGCTCTCTTCGAGATCCGCGCCCAGCTCAGCTAGCATCTTATCGAGCTCCATGGCCCCTATTGCGCTGAAGTCTGAAATTGATGCGGTGACTTCTTCTTGATGAGATATAGCTTGTTGTTCTTCTGGCGTCAACTTGCTTGTAGGCAGGGTCGTAGGTCGTTCTGCGTGTGTACGACTACCTTTGTCCATTTCTTCTTTGTCTTCTTCGGGGCGGCTATTGAGATCGAGCTCACTTGACAACACGGTGGTTTTTGTTGCGTCTTTGTCATTGTGGGAGCTTGGTTGTTGAGGGGTTAAATTCTTCTTCTGCTCAGTCCCCGATGTCATTTTTACATTGGCACTTTCTTCTTTCGATGCCCCTACCCCTGTTCTGGTCCCTCCCGCATTTTCATCGTCATTTTTGTCATGGCTGGAGGGACTTGATGAGGAGTGTGTTGGGCTTGCCGAATGCTTTACCTTCTTTTTCTTCCATCGACTCTCGATTTTTTTTGTTCCTTTTTGAATTTCTGACGGTCCTCTTCGAGGCATTGGTGTTCTTCTTCAAGGTTATCCATTGCCTCATCGTAGCCACAACACATATGTTCATTGTCAGCTTGAATGGCATTCCTCTCTTTTTTCAACTCTTCCATTTCTTCTTTCATTGCCTTCAACACTCTCATCATCATTCGTTGGTTGCTTAAGGCTTCTTGTATGAGGTTGGGGAGTGCTTCAGTTCTGTCATTGAGGACATGTACCTGCGTTGTTAGCATAGACAAAGAAGAAGTAATATTTGTATTTAGTGTAGTGGTTTGATGCATGTGTTCCCACATGGCATCAAACCTGGCACCTAGTACACCCCCGACAGAGTGTGTACGTTGTTGTTGTTGTTGATGGTGTAGTTGTTGTTCTTTGTGCATCATTGATGTGCTTGGCACCATTGGTTGTGGAGGTGGTGGTGGTGGACCTTGTTCTTTCTCCTTTTGTTTCTCATGTGGGTCCATGTCGGCTCCACGAACTTCTGGTTCCGGTACAGCTTGAGAGTCTTGTCCCTTCGGTTCTGCCTCTGGTTAATCATTGGGCTACGGCTCGCCACTGTGGTTTCTTCTTTTTCTCCCTCTGGCTCCACTATAGCTTCTTTTTCTTGTGCCTTCATGGGTGTGAGTGCTTTATTTTCCACAGTTTCTTCTGGAAGAGGAACCGTGGGGGTTGGTGGTTCTGTATCTTTTGTCTTTACAGTTGGTGAGGCTGTTATGTCCGATATTTGCCTCTTCAATTGCACTACTAGTTTCTTCCACTACTTTTTGCTCTTCTTCTTTATTTCAGCTTGGGCACTGCTCTCCCTGACTATAATTTTTGGTTCCGTTCGGCTCACAGTGCCCCTGAGCACAACTTCTTGATGTCATCTTGGGTCAGCTGTAGTTTGTGGGTGCCGTAAAATGCCATCTCTGGGAGGGGGAGGAGCCACTCTGCTTGAAGTATAGTTTCTCCCCCTTATGTGCCATAATTCCCATGTTGACGAGGGACTTTATATCTATTTTCAGCTGTCCCTTCATTTCTTTATACTTTAGGATCTCTCCTACATCCATAAAGTATTTAGTGATCTTTGTTATCTGACCGCCCATGAAGTATTTAGAGTTCCTTTTTGCTTCCCCTCCTACCGTCGTAGATAAAAATTCGATTAATATTTTCTGATATTGATTGGCTTTCTATTTATCATCGAGCATATTAGGAACAAGTACCCTTTGCTCATTGTTCCCATCTCCGACCTCATGTAAATGGTGTAAGTCATTATCTTCTGGATCGCACAAATGAAGCACAAGGTGATCAGGGAGGCCTTCGAGTTCTTCAAGTTGTGTTCTTCTTCTTTGGTCAGCTCTTCCCACTGTTGGTGGCTATCGTGGGTGACAAACTCCTTCTCTCCTGGAGCGGTTGAGAAAGCTTTGGCTTCTTCCTCTATCTTCATGAATATCTTATTCAACACTGCCTTTGTGATCATGTATGACTCACCTCCTAGCCTTACCTGTAGTTTATAATCCCCGCCGCCCACCTTCCTTGTCTCACTAGTCGTGGGGATTTTATTTAGGGAAGACAGGAACTATGTGGTTAACTTCTTGTAGGACTTGGCCCCGGATGTGCATAAGGTGCATAAGTTTGCTCCTTCTAAGAATTTGACTACCCTATCATAGATTCCCATTTTCTTGAAATTCTCTACGTCCAGGTACCTAGTTGGGTTGAAGTCCTTGTTTTGATACATCCAATCATAGGTAGACTAGTGTACAGAGTCTCTTGGCACGAACGGGGGTTCGCCAAACTCTGTTGATGTCTCTCCAGTGACTTCTTTCTCTTGGTTGGGTTTTTCTATCTCCCACTGCCCTAGTTTCTCAGCAACCATATGTTTTTCACTCTTCTTGCCTTTGGTCTCCTTGTGTGCAGTTTTCCTTTTCCTTCCTTGGATCTGGGTCTCTGATTCTTCTGGTTGATACTCAGAGGTCTCTGTTTGTTCTATTTGTTCTATCTATTCTGTGCCCTGTGGAGAGTCCTCCGGTGTTAGGTGACCCAGGATCCTCTGGTATTGTTCAAGCTTTAGCTGCATCTCAACCCTTTTGGGTACCAATAGGGATGTGTCCTTCTTTAGTGTCGCTATCAGGCTTTCCACTATCTTCTCTACTTCCCTCAATGATGTGTCTTTCCTGTAGATGGTGTCGCTGGTTGTGGGAGAACACATTCTGCAAAATTTTCACAATTAATTAGTTTAACATTGATTAATTTTCTTACAATTATCTAGGAAAATTTGTTAAGTTCAGGTATGTTTTTAGGGATCGCGACCTGCGGTCTTATTTGTGATTTAAGAGACACCACGGTCGCAGTCTCTGAAGGAGGTCGTGGTCGTGGTGAATTGAGTAGGAGGTCGTGGTTGCGGTCACATTCGTGGTCTTATGTTGTGAATTGGGTAGGTCGCGGTCGAGGGGACTATGACTTCAAGCAATGATCTTCAACACCATGACCCGCAGTGTGAACCTTAAACTTAATGTGTAGGGAGCACCACGACTAGGGTAGATCGATGTGTAGATCACGGTCATGGTCATTGTTGATGCCCACTGCAACTCGCAGTCTAACTGGTCTAACGGTTCCACTCCCCTTCGTCCCTATTCAATTGGAGTAGGTTGGTCGGAGGTCGAACGTCCTTGATCATAGATGCGCTTGATGGCCGTTGGTTGTGCCAGTTATTATATTTTTAGGTTTTTAATATATGGTCAAAATCACCGCCCTAGGGCAGGTGCAGTTTTTGGTTGGTGATAATAACTACCGACAACACGATAGATGGCAGATGACTAAATGAAATGGAAGAGGGGGGTGGTAGAGTGTGATTCGAAACCGGCAATGACAGTGGCAGGGAAGAACAAATGAGGTGACGGGTGAAGAGGAAAAAATAGGGTCAGGTGGTTACCTTGCTTAACGGATGAGGTGATGAAATGTAGAAGGTCAGCATGGTGTCGAGTCGGTTGCGTCGGTGGATGTCGGTCACGGTTGAGAGATTCATCAGATTTGTAGTGTTTAACTCAGGTTCAAAAAAGCAAGAAGCAAAAGGAACACGCAAAATTGGAGTTTTAGCATATATATATGAGGTTGACCGTGGTCCGTTGAGCCTAAGAGGAGGGATGACCGTGATCGCGGTGTGTTCAAAACATAATCGTGACCCGCAGTCTCTTTTTCCTGAACAAAATCATCCGGTCACGGTCTAACGGGCAAAACATCGGCACCGCGAGTCGTGGTCTTGCTTGAAGCAAGGTTATACCGGAACTACGATCCGGACTGCGGTTAGAGCATTTAACCAAAAACAAAACTTATTTCTTCAATCAATTCATCAATTAAAGGGAGATGTGATATGTACAAAACTTACTAGAGAAGGAAACTAATCAAACTAAAAGGTAGAGAAAACAAAATCTTAAATAAACAACAAAAACTTGGGTTGCCTCCCAAGAACCGCTTAATTTAAAGTCTCTAGATCAACTCCATAATCATTCATTCCTTGGGTTTCTTAGCTGGATGTGGCAACTCCTCATTCCTTCCCACCGATGACTGATTGGGTTCCTCCAAACTGATTTCAGACCTTCGGACAAAAGCTTCATCTTTGTAAAATCTCTTTACTCTATGGACATTAACCTTGAAAGTTATTGTTTTCTCCCTTTGAATCTCCATCATTCATGAGGGGTATATCTTTACTACAGAAAAGGGGCTCGGCCATATTGTTCAGAGTTTTCCAGGAAAAAGTCTAATGCTCGAATTAAACATAAGCACTTTATCCCCCTCATGAACATCCTTGTTCTTTAGGTGGGCATCATGCCACACCATAGTCCTTTATTTGTAAATCTTTGCATTTTTGTAGGCATGCAATCTCAGCGCTTCGAATTCTTACAGTTATAAGAATCTTTTCCGGTCTGCTTTCTCCATATCCATGTTTAGGAACTTGATCGCCCAAAGGGCTTTATGCTCGAGCTCAACTGGTAGATGACAGGATTTACTATAGATCAGTCTGTACGGTGTTGTTCCTATAGGTGTCTTATAAGCAGTCATGTAAGCCCAGAGCGCATCGTCGAGCTTCATAGACCAGTCTTTTCTAGTAAGGTTGAACGTTTTTTCCAATATTTGTTTTATCTGCCTATTGGACACTTCCACTTGTCCTGAGTTCTTGGGGTGGTAGGGTGTAGTGGCCTTGTGCTTTACCCCATATTTCTTCAATAGTGCCTCGAATTGTCTTTCTCCAAAGTGTGATCATCCATCACTTATAACAGTGTGAGGCACTCCAAAGCGTGGTAAAATGGTTTTCTCAAACATCTTCATCACTGATTTAGAATCACAGGTCTGAGTTGTTATGGCCTCGACCCATTTTGAGACATAGTCGATGGCTACAAGGATGTACTAGTATCCTTTTGATGATGAGAAAGGGCCCATATAGTCGATTCCCCAAACATCAAAGATCTCTACTTCCACCCAATCATCCATAGGCATTTCACTTCTTTTGCTGATATTACCAGTGAGTTGGCATTCCTTACATGCCTTTACAAAAGATGTCGCATCTTTGAACAGGGTGGGCCAGTAAAACCCAGATTGGAGCATTTTCATAGAAGTTCTCTCTCCACTGTGATGCCCTCCATAGGGTGAAGAGTGACATCCTTTTAAGGAATGAAAAAACTTCTTCCTCGGGTATACATCTCTGATACAGATTATCAAAATACCTTTTAAATAGAAATGGATCATCCTAATAATAATTCTTGACATCAGAGAAAAGCTTTTTCTTCTGGTTGTATGTGATCTCAGGTGACAGCTGGCCACAGGCCAAATAGTTACAAATATTAGTGAACCATGGTAATCTCTGCTCCTCCGATTGAGCAATCAATAGGGCTTCTTTCGCATAGTTATTATTAACATGCAATTGATTTTCCTCATCGAAAATGATTTAGGATAAGTGGTCAGCTACCATATTCTCCTTTCCTTTCTTGTCTATTATTTCATTATCAAATTCCTACAATAGAAGAGCCCATCGTAGCAGCCTTGGCTTGGTATCTTTCCTTTGCATAAGATATTGTATAGCACCATGGTCAGTATACACTTTCACTTGGGACCCTATAAGGTATGACCGGAACTTATCAAATGCAAAAACAATCGCCAACATTTCCTTCTCAGTGTTGGTATAGTTCAGTGGGCTTCATCCAATGTGCGACTGACGTAACAGATGACATGATGCTTCTTGTCTTTCTTTTGTCCCAGGACTGTGCCTATGGCATAGTCACTAGCTTCGCACATTATCTCAAATGGAAGCTCCCAATCAAGGGCTTGCATGATAGGTGCAGAAGTCAAAGCTTTCTTCAGGGTCTCAAAAGCTTTTAGGCATTTGTCATTGAATTCAAAAATTGTGTCCCTGATTAGCAAATTCGATAGAGGTTTCAAGATTTTTGATAAATCTTTGATGAACCTTCTATATATCCAGCATGGCCTAGAAAACTTCTTACCCCAGTCATAGAATTTGGTGGCGGGAGTTTAGAGATAGCTTCAATTTTGTTAGATCCACTTCGATGCCCTTCTTAGAGATTTTATGTCCTAAGACGATACCGCTCTGGACCACAAAGTGACACTTTTCTTAGTTTAGGACCAAGTGTTTCTCCTCACATCTCTGAAGTACTGAGGATAAATTTCTTAGGCAGGCGTCAAAGTCTGTCCCATAAACTGAGAAGTTGTCCATAAACACCTCAACTATGTCTTCTAAGAAGTCAGAGAACATAGAAATCATGCAACGTTGAAAAATTGCAGGAGCATTGCATAAAACAAAAGGCATTTTTCTAAAGGTGTATGTGCCATAGATGCACGTAAATGTTGTCTTCTCTTGATCATAAGGGTGGATCGAAACTTGATAAAATTCATAATATCCATCTTAGAAACAGAAATAGTCATGGTGAGCAAGTCTTTCTAATACTTGGTCAATGAATGGCAAGGGAAAATGGTCTTTCTTCGTGGCTGAATTCAGTTTCTATAATCTATGCACATCCTCCAACCCATAATAGTTCTTGTGGATACTTTGTCACCATTATCTCCTTTTACTATAGTCATCCCCCCTTTCTTTGGCACTACATGAATGGGGCTTACCCAGTTGTTGTCACTTATCGGGTATATAATCCCTGCATCTCGTAGTTTCAATATTTCTTTCTTGACTACTTATTTTAGCATCTGGTTCAATTTTCTTTGAAGGTGAGCCAGTGGCTTCACAGTTTCTTCTAGGTCTATCTTGTGCATGCAAAGGGCTGGGTTAATTCCTTTGATGTCTTCGATAGAGTATTTGATTGTATTTTTGTGTTTTCTCA
The DNA here is from genome assembly GCA_963693085.1 of Alisma plantago-aquatica. NCBI lineage: Eukaryota > Viridiplantae > Streptophyta > Magnoliopsida > Alismatales > Alismataceae > Alisma > Alisma plantago-aquatica. Next base: position 52,050,520 of record OY856414.1, read on the forward strand.
ACTTTTTTAGGAGTCTTTCCCTCTGTTCATCGGTTAGGTTGGCGTTGATGATGATGAGATTCCTTCCCTCACTATCCATGAATTTTTATTTCAGTCCTTCAGGGAGAGGTTTTAGTTCTGGCTTTAGTTTGGGAGCCTCTTGCTCTTCACTTGACTGTTCAAGAGAAGTGTATTTTACAGTCTCAATTAATTCTTCATTATCACTGAGATCTTCTTCCCCTTGGTTAAGATTATCTAGTATTTCAACCACTTCTAGGTCTTCCACAAGAGGATTTGGTTTGTTCAGGGCACTCATCAGGGGGTCTACTATGGCATTTTCCTCTTGAACCTTCTAACAGTATTTGTTGTAGTTGCCCATGAAGTAAACTGATTCGAAAAGAGACGGTCCCTTCATGGCGTCCTTCACCGTGAAGTCTATGTGATCTTCTCCAACCTGGAGAGTTATGATGCCTTTAGTGACATCTATTAGAGCTCTGCCAGTTGCCAAAAATGGTCATCTGAATATCATAGGACACTTCAGATCCTCGACAGTGTCTATCACAATGGTGTCACAAGGGATGAAGAATCGTCCCAAATGGATCGGGACGTCTTCTATTATACCAACGAGTCTCTTGAACGTGTGATCCGCCTGTTCAATCCTCATGTTTATTTTGACCATGTCGGCCAATCCCAGTCTTTGAGCTACACTTAGGGGCATGAGGTTAATGCTCGCTCCCAAGTCTGCTAGACCTTTCCTTTCAATATTGTACCCAATGCAAAAGGGATATTAAAAGCTCTGGGATCTTTCTTCTTAGTCAGCAATTCAGCTTGAACAAAAGCGCTAGACATGTTTGCTAGGTGTACTATTTTAACATGATTTCCCCTCCTTATCTTTGTGATGAGATCTTTGAAAAACTTTTCATACGTGGGCATTTACTCTAAGGCATTAAGAAATGGAACATCTATGTGCAACTTCTTTACTGCTTCCATAAATTTTTCGTATATTTTCTTTAGGTGTTCCTTGATGAGCTTATATGAGAATGGGACCCTTGGTGCATACGGATTTTTCTTTGTGAAAATTTCTTCAGTAGGATCTGGATCCCAAACTTCTCCACTTTTCTTTTTACTTTCTTCAGTAGACTTTCCTTTGTCAGCAGACTCCTCAGAAGTAACTTCTTTCTCAGGTTGTGGTTCCTCATCTTTTCCTTCCTCATTGTCATTCCTAGTTTTAGAATTGTTTAATGTTCTCCCAAATTGGAGGGTAGCCATTTTCATAGTCTCAGCATTTGATGGAATTTTTCCCAAGGGATTCTTTACCAACTCTGCTAACTGTGCATGTTGTTGGTCAATTTGGCATTGGTGAGTCTGCATATCTACCATCTGAACTTGCATGGTTGTCAGGATGCCAGAATTATTTAGAGAACTTTGGGCCAATTGATCATTCACGGTGGCTTCCCTCTTAGAAAAATCAAATAGTTGGGTGACTAAGTCTTGTTGGTTGTTGTCATTTCCTTGTTCTGATCCTTGGCCTTGGCTCTGTCCTTGGCTTGGTCCTGCTCCTTGACAATTTTGATTCTTACCTTGCCCTGAGTAGTTGTTCTTGTTGGTTTGATAATTGGTGGTCTGAGTATACTGAGTTTGTTCGCTTCTCTTTTCGAAACCTGGTGGCGGTTTTTATGAGTTGCTCAGTTGGTGTGAATTCTCGGCTGCATCCTTGTTGCCATAGCTGAAACCAGGGTGGTATGGCCTCTTAAAGTTGGCATAGTAAACGTTCTGTGTAGTCTCTTCTTCACTTTCCTCTGGCTTGGTGTAAATAAAATTATCAACCCCATGTCCTCCTTCTCCACAGGTGACACATTTCATGACCTTCTCAGTATGCTTCTTGCTCTTTACTGTAGTATCTTTCAGTTGTTTTACATTAGTTTCTATTTTCTAAATTTGTGTCATTATGGTTTCCAAAACCTTGGCTTCCATAGATGTTCCTTCATATCCTACCTTCCTCGTTGACCCTCTGTCATTCCTGTCATAGTCTATGTCTGCTTGCAGCGCAGCCATGTTTTTTATTATCTTCATGGTTCTTCCTGGCTTCTTCCCAAGGAAGTCACTGCCAGCGACTGTGTTTAATGTAGTCTGTTCGTATGGGTTAGCCCATTATAGAAAGTGGTCATGAGGAACCACTTATGATAATTTTGGTGTGGGAAATCCCTAAGGTACTCCTAAAAACGTTCCCATGCTTTGTGCAAGTTCTCTCCCTACTTCTATGCAAAAGAGGTAATCTTCTACATGTTGCGGATAGTCCTCTCTATAGGATAAAACTTAGTAACAAAAATATCTGCTAGGGGTCTCCACCCATCTATAGATTGGTGGGGGAGATTTAGATACCAAGATAAAGCCACGTCTTCCAAAGAGAAGTTGAAACCCTTGCATTAAATCACCTCCTGCGGGACTCCCCTCATCTTAATGGCATCACAAATATTTTTAAAAGTATCGAGATGATGGTATGGGTTTTCTCTTACATTCCCGTTAAAAGGTTTGTTCTGGATCATAGAGATGACAGTTGGTTTTAACTCGAAATTTACTGCATTGAAGTTTGGTATGATGATCAGGCATCTAGACTCGTTGGCCCTTGTTGCTGCCAACTCACGAAGAGTCTTCCCTTCTTTGTCGTCCTCGTTGTCTCTATCCCTGTAGTTGTAATCTCTCTCACCATCCTGCTCATGGTCGCCATGGTTCCTTCTATGTCTGCAGAGATGGAGATGATCTTCGTGGCGACAGTCATCCTCACGACGGTCATCTTCGCATCGCTCTCATGTTCTTCTAGTTTAGGCTCCTCTCTTTCTTCTCCAGAGGGAGGTGGATCGTATGGGATCCTAGAACGTTCTTCGGCGGAGTGGTGGGTGTCCCTTCGAGGAGGAATGTTGTCTCATAGGAGGAACAGAAGCTCGGATGAATATTAGACTTTCCTTCTTCGGTTACCCAAACAAAATGTATGGTCGAGTTAGAAAAAGTAGACATGTAAAATGAACTATAGTAACCGTAAGTTAGCAGTGTAAAAAGATTTAAGTGCAGTCAAGCTGATTGCTAAGTTTGAGGCATGAGTATAGAGGAGTGGACTCAAGTCCTTAACAGTGCCATTTTGCTTTGTCCCCAGCAACGGCGCCAAAAAGTTGACGGCCTAAATCACATGTCCAAAAGGAGCGAATTCAAAGTAGTCGGACGTTTCAAGAGATAACCTGACTCTCAGGCCCCCGCAACAATAAGTGGGGTCCAATATAGTGATCAGGGTCGAACACAGGGACAAGGTTGGTAGTGTTAAGCACAAATAATCTAACACTCGTATACTCCAGGCAAAGAGGGTATTCTAAGGGGTATTCCCTAAGGAACGATGGTACTCAAACTGAAGTAAGGCAAGAAAATCGAAGATAAGAGGAACAAACAATAACAAAAACAAGATGAAACAAGTATATGGAAGGAAACTTGGACCGAGTTTCACCTACTAAGGCATATCTCCAACATGCAACATCATCTCTCTCTCTCTCATATACCCTTATCAAGATTACAAGCAACCATCTATAGCATCTATTCCACTCTCTCTCAAGATGAGGATAGATCTAAGTCTAAGGGTAGCCTCTCTCTCGAGATGACCACGCGTAAACCAGATAGCATAACATATGATTTAAAGATTTAGCATTCCAACACACTCGTGCATTCATACTACTCCATAACACATGATAAAAGTGATATTACTCTCTCAAGATATCAACTATCAAACATCACAAGATGGTAGCTAAGCATACAAGTGAAGCATTAAAATAGGTGCATGGAGATAACCTTGAAAAGAGTATATATATATTCAACAAAGAGAGACAATATACATGTTGGGAGAGCCTTAGTGGCTACTCCCAACCCAAGTTAATGTGTTTAGCTGCTCATGCTTGCGGACAGCATAATAGTGTTATAGAAAGATGGATACATGAAGTCCACGAAGTGAGGAGGGAGGTATAGTGGAAAGAAATGATAGATCTAGACAGAGAGGGAAGGAACGTGATACTACACGATACTTCCTCATATCTGGATCTAGCACGTCGATGGTGCAAATGATCTTCTTCTTTCAAAGAAGGAGTCTTCAGTCTTCTCTCTCCTTAGCTTCTGCCTTTAGATATCCAAGTCTAGTAGATGGGATGAAATGGAATGAGTTTGGGACGCAACAACACTTCATATTCTTTGAGATCTGATCTATCATCTGATCATTTGACAAGATGAGTGGATGGCCTATTTATAGGCACACTCCACTGACTTAAGGCTAGATTGCGGTTACAGTCTGCGATGGGGGGCTATAGGACCACGGTCGTGGTCTACTCTTTATTCCTTCTACGGTTGTGGTTGAACTTGGTCATGGCCTAGGTGTGGCTTGCAGACGAGGTTGACTTGTGCGTTGTGTTGGAGAGGTCGAGGTTGAGCCTCCTCACTCGATCGCGGCCTGCAAGGATCATGGGCTTAGAAATGACTGCGACCTCCAAGCTAGTCACTATCTGGCTTGATCGCGGTCTGTAGGGATCGTTACCCCATGTGGATCGTGACCTTCTTTGAGTCACAGTTGAACTTGGCGTCCGCGGTCTCTGGTTTGATTGGTGCCTTTGTACTGATTGTGACCTCTGTTGTGGTCACGGTTTAGCAGTGATCGTGGCTTCAGTATGACCGCGGTTTGACTTGAATGCAGAATGACCTCGATTTTAAAGCAGTTGAAGACCTCAACCATCATTGTTGAATGAGTGGGTTGCGGTTGAGGTGATGACCATGACTTGGGATATGAATGTACCTAAAACCAAAGAAAGATGTGTAAGTGAAGTCTTTGACAAAAAGATGCTAAAATTATGGGGAAAGTTAGCAAATGATATGCTAAAAGAGGTATATATATATATATATATATATATATATATATATATATATATATATATATATATATATATATAAAGTACATAAAATGAAGTGTTATCACGCCCACCAATTTTGCCACTTAGAGCATTTTGGCTACATGTTGATAGAAAAAAGGAGGGTGGAACATTTTGTGGACAAACTTCACCCTGCCATTAAACCCCTTGTCATGGCAAGTAAGCCCAAAACTCCCTCTGAAGCTCTCAACTTTTCCCTTAACATGGAGAAGACAGTCATGCCCCAGCAAAACCACCCTAAGGGATACCTCAGCTTCACTGAGGGAAGTTTCGAACCCAGGAATGACAACCAGAAGAACCAGGGTCGTCACCACGGCAAGGGAGGAAAAGGGAAGCCCTGTAACAAGCAACGACAATAAGGGGCATCATCCAGATGCCGCATATGCAGGAGAAACTGTCCCAGGAAGTGTCACTTCGAAAGGAGGGGGTGTTTTCGATGCCAGCAAGAAGGACATTTCCAGGCTAATTGCCCCCTTCCTGGTCCCAGAGGACAAGCTCCAGTGGCAGCCCAACTAGTGGAAATAGCACTTCCAGTGGCCCAACCCACAGTAGCAGCCCCACCTATAGCAGGTCGTCGACAGGCTCAAGTGTTCACCATCGACAATGAGGAAGCCCACGCTAATGCCAATCGTCTGACAGAGGGTAATAACCCTTAGAGTAGTTTTTCCATCTCTGATTATGTAATATAATGGAAATTTGACTATCATGAAAACTATGTAGGCACACTTGAGATTATGGGACAAAGTGTGAAAGCTCTTTATGATTGTGGATCAACTAATACTTTTATTTCAAGAAATCTTGTGACTATGCTTTGTCTGAATTTCAAGGATTTAGGATATGTGTTGGATGTCACTACCCCAAGCAGTCAAATCCTTATATTTCTTGTGAAGACCCATGGTTTACCTATTAAATATCTAATTCATGATTTCCCTATTGATTTTATTTTGTTGGACATGAATGACTTTGATGTAATAATTGGTATGGATTGTCTTTGTACCTATAGAGCCCAGACTGTAGAGACAATAATATTTTGATAAAGAGACATGGACTCCTGCCCTTGACCATTAGGTGGAGGAAGGATGCGACCATCGGTCTATACGTGTCGGCCTTAAAAGAAGAGCAAATGATAGCCAAAGGTTGTCAGTCTTTCCTTGTAGTTGTCACAGAACATGAACCTAAGGTTAAACCCTTAGGAGATATAGAGGTAGTTTGAGACTATGCAGGCATGTTTCTAGATGATTTTCTTGGTCTTCCTCCAGAGAGAGAGCTATATTTTACCATAGAGTTAGCTCCCGGAACAAACCCTATATCCAGGGCACCTTATAGGATGGCCCCTACTGAGTTGTAAGAGCTAAAGAAGAAACTACAGGAATTGCTAGATAAGGGCTTCATTAGGACTAGTACCTCACCTTGGGGAGCTCCAGTCCTCTTTGTGAAGAAGAAGGACAGATCACTTTGTATGTGCATTGACTACCGTATGATAAACCAAGCTACCATAAAAAACAAATACCCTTTACCCAGAATCAACGACCTATTTGACCAACTTAAGTCGGCCCGAGTCTTTTCCAAAATTGACATAAGGTCTGGGTACCATAAATTACGAGTTAAGAATGAAGACATACCAAAAACCACTTTCCATACTCGTTATAGACATTATGAATTCTTAGTCATGCCATTTGAACTATCCAATGCCCCAAGTGTTTTTATGAACCTCATGAACATTGTGTTCCAACCATTCCTTGACTCATTCATCATAGTATTCATAGATGACATCTTAGTATACTCAGATGACCTCAACCAACACTGAGACCACCTGGTTAGAGTCCTTGAAATCCTGAGGAAGAAAAAGTTTTATGGGAAGCTCTCAAAATGTGAGTTTTTAGATTGATTGCGTCATGTTTCTCAGACACATCATCACTGGAGGGACGATCTCAATATATGATGCCAAGGTGTTTGCTGTCCGTGATTACCCTACGCCAAAGAATCCTTTGAAAAGCAGTAGCTTCCTGGGATTGGTAGGGTATTACCAATGGTTCATCCAAGATTTCTCAAAGATTTCCCGGCCCCTTACCAAGCTCACTCAAAAGGATGAGAAGTTCATATGGTTTGTGATGTAGCCCTATTTTAGGGCTCCATCTTGTGCCTTTTTGTGTTTTTATCACATCTAAACAAAGTAGATTGCAAGTTAATTTCCCCAATATGTTTATCATTACTGAATGCGCTTATGGACGTTCTTTGCATTATTTTCAGGTACTTGGACCATACTTTGGATGGAAGAGAGAGAAGGAAGGAGGCCTAGGGTTCCTCTACTCATGGAGGGGTCCAAAGATGGCCCTAAGAGCTCCCTCAACCTACCCCAATGGCCAAGATTCGACATCAAGCAAAGAAGCCCTTTGATAATGAAGTTTGAAGCTATTTGAGCACTTGAAGACCCCAGCACAGCCGCAGTGCCAAGAAATGACCGTGCTAGCAATAACACAAAAGTTATAGGTTGATTGACAAATCTTGAAGTCTCAGCAACTCAGCCACCACGGCAACGCTACCCAACATGACTGTGCCAAAAACACCCCACCACGGTCGTGCTACACAGCACAGCCGTGCTAGATGAAGGATAGAATGGGCATGCTCAGGGGAACGACCTCCTCGAAACTCCTCCACCACGACCTTGCTGCCCAGCACGGCCATGCTACCTAGCCACCACCACGGTTGTGCTGCCTAGCACGGTCGCGCTACCAGCCTTCATTTTCACCCATCCAACCTATGATTTCACACTTCACTAGAACAACCATTCTCCTCCACCATGATTGTTCTCACCTCTACCCACCACGATCGTGCTACCCAGAACGGTCGTGCTATCACCTAAAACCTAGCACATTTCACATTGTTTCCCACAATACCCCTACTTACCCTAGTGCTTCCACCACCACCTATATATACATAGGTGGTGGCCCCATCTCTAGGTGAGCTTCCCTAGCTGCTCCTAGTCTCCATTACTCCTCCCCTTGAGCATTTAGTGCATTTCCCTTGCATTTATGCTCTCCACCCACCATTTCCACCTCCATTCCACCTTGGAGACCTAGTTTTCTAGGTTTTCATCCATAATCCCCCACATCTTCATGCTCACTCGCACCCTTGGAGGAGAGAGGACGTCCCCAATACTAAGGAGGTGAAGAAGAAGGCTACTTCCCTGAGTTCCATGGAGTTTCTTCCCCTTTCTTTTGCCATTTCTTTGACTATGTGTAGCTAAGATCCTAGTGGTGGGATGTTTGGCGATAAAATGTAACTTTGATACCATGTTGGGGGAAATTTGGCTTGTAATGAACTCATTTTTATCTATGATGATTGCTCCATGCTTGTGTCTCTTATCCCAATGCCATGCTTGTGATTTATACTCTTTTCTATTAATTGCTTGTTTGGTGGTGTTTGATGATACCATGTTACTAGGAGAATTAGGATGCATGTGGAAATCTTAGGTGTGACTCCTAGGTCCCAATAGGGGATCCCTAGCTAGTCCCCTTTGTTCCTACATGCCTATCTCCTCTCCTAATACTTGGTATGAGACCTAAGTTACTAGTATAAGTGGGATTGATGTGATTTCCTAGGGTCTTCTAAAGGCTAGAATGGCTAGTGGTATGAGGTCAAATATCCTCATCTCTACTTTCATCTCTACCCTCAACCCTCAATTTCTCAATACCACTTATCCTAGAAACCTAGATTTGGCTAATCCTATTAGAATTACACCTAACCCTAGGATTCTACTAGTAGTATAGCGTACATTCTAATAGCATTAGTCTTATTGTTTGGTTTGGTAATCTAGATGTAAAATGAGAACCATGCTTGTCTAATAACCTCCCCCAACTAATATTAAGGTTACATCCCCAAACGGCCCACCTACCTTAACCATCTTGTTAAAACCCAACTTGCTTTGCTTGCTTGTTCATGCAAGTCTAGTTTAGTCACTTTTGCTTAATCTAGTTAATTTCTTAGTTTTGCTCTTTAGTGTTGATTTAGGTTATTGCTCTTGCTAGTAGTTAGTTTAACTCTTAATTGCTTCTTGCCTTGCTAGAGTAGTGTAGTTCATCTTGCTCTCGTTTGGTTAAGTGCTTGGCCTAGTTTCTTATATTCAACTTGCTTAGGGTAATCTAGCTTTTTGATAACTTAGTTTCCATCTTGCCTTTCATTTCTTGCTTTATTAGTGTAATCACAACCAAACCCCTTCTAAAACCCTTAAACCCTAATCTCATCACTAAGAACATAGCAAACACTACCCTAGATCTAGTGCCCCCTCTATTCCTGAGGACTGACCCCTTTTCTTGCCAATCACCTATACTGCAATAGTACCCCATGTGCTTGCAGGTGACCTGTTTGGTTTTGTGATCGACTTGGTTAAGGCCAATATAAATTTCAAAAGTTTTCCCACATGTGTGTTCGAGTCATGTGGAGTGCATCTATCCACCCTTAGTTGGCTAGCGTGTACGCCTCTGGCTCGGACGCATCAAGCTTTCTGGCGCCGTTGTCGGGGATAGAGGCGCTCGGCCTAGCTAGATAGTGTAGCTTAGCCTTTCCTTTTACCCTCACCATTGCTATTATTTATTCTTTGTGTTACTTTTTCATCTTGGTTTGCTAACTTGGTTTCTTTTTGTTTGTTTATGTATTGTGTAGGTGACAGCTGTGCATGCACTGCACATGTTCTACTAGTACCGACTTGGTGTTGTATGACCCCAAGATTTGTAGAAAGAGGTGCCAAGCTCACCGCAACCAACACCGAGAGGCCGAGATGGCTGAAAACAACCTACCCCCAGATGCTCAACCATCGCAACACCGCCCACTCCATGAATACTTCACCTTGGGGAACTACAACTCCCCCATCGCTACCTTAGTTGACCAGATGTCGGGGAAATAGTTCTCCATTTTTCCTACACTCCTAGGACTCCTCCCTACTTACTATGGGATGGAGAATGAGAATCCCTATCACCACATTGATGCTTTCCTGGAGACGTGTTCCACTTTCCACACTCCCGCCTCCACTGACGACTCCATCTGCAGAACCCTCTTTCCTTTCTCCCTAAAAGAGAAAGCTAAGGAGTGGTATGTGTCAAAGCCAGATCTGGTTACATGGAATGAAGTTAAAAATGAATTCCTCAAGAAGTTCTTTCCTATTGCAAAGCCGTCCTACATGAGGAGGTGCATCACTTCTTTTGCTCAGAAGGAGAATGAACCCTTCCGCGAGGTGTGGGAGAGGTTCCAAAAACTACTCCGCGACTGCCCTCACCATGAAGTGCCTTTGTGGAAACTCGTTCAAGCCTTCTACACTGGGCTTGAAGAGCAAAGCCAAAACAACGTCGACTCCTCCTGCGGAGGTACTTTCATGGCAAAGCCGCCCAAATAATCGTGGCCCTTATTCGAACACCACGCTAAAAACTCACGCCATCACATTTCTACAAAAGGGGAGCATTGCGGTCAAAGCTACATCCCTCCACCTTCCTCTATGACTCCAACCCACAATGCTACCGACCCTGATATGATGAAAATGATGGCGGACATGATGAGAATGATGAAGAATCAAGATGGTGGCTCTCCCCGCCAACCCACCATGGTATTCGACTCTGGGGATGAGGAAGTGAATGCTTTGCACTCCTTTGGCGGCTACAACAATCAAGGCCCCATGTCCAACACCTACACTCCTGAGTAGAGGAACCATCTGAATTTTTCTTAGAAACAATACAATGAGGATGGACAAGGACAAGGGCAACCGAGGCCACGTTATAGCTCCAAGTTTGAAGAGGAGGTTCTTGGAAGGTTAAGAAGTTTAGATGATGTGAAGAAGGATGTGACATCACATGGGCAGTCCATCAACCACCTTGAGTAAAGATTGGATTAGATTTCTCTCTCTCTTGCAAGGAGGGAAGAAGGAAGACTTCCATCTCAACCAATGCCCAACCTGAATAACGATGGTACTTTCCTAGGGAACACTCCAAGTTCATATGCTTCGTCATCATACCAAGCACCGCCGAACCCCTATGCTCCACCACCTCCCCAGGCACCTCTTAACTACCAATATGCTCCACCTCCACCTCATTCATACCAGCAGCCACCCCTGTAATACCACCCTCATCCGCAACAACAACAGCCACCACAACAACCACAACCGCAATTCATCCTCCAAAACCCAAATTCACCTCACCAAAGACCACCACCACCCCAACAGCCACATCTGCCACCACAAGCCTCTTCTTCCACTACACATGAGCATGTGAAGGTCGTGACTATTCTGAGGAGTGGTCGGACGTTAGAGCACCCCCTCCTATCATTTTTGATAGAGGTGATAATGAGACTGGGCAGGTTGATACTGAGATGCAGCCTGTGGATACTGTGATGAGTGCCAGGGTTGATGATGTGATATCGAGTGATGATATTGTGATTCATGTGATACCTGTTGATGATACTATTGATCCACACCATATGGGGTCCCAACTTCCCTCATTTTCTGAGGCTCTTAAGGAGTCCTCTGTTGAGAGGAGAAGAAAGAAACACACTTAAGACATCCTTGAAACCTTCAAATAGGTCAAAATCAACATTCCTTTGCTTGATGCAGTCAAGCAAATCCCTTCTTATACTAAGTTCTTGAAAGATCTATGTACCTTCAAGAGAAGACCATGGGGAGAACCCCAAATAAAGTTAAGCTCATTGAGAAAGTGAGCTCAATCTTACATCACATCATGCCAAGGAAAAGAAAAGATCTCAGTGATCCTATCATCTTATGCTACATTGGGGTGCATCGTATAGACCAAGCTCTCCTAGACTTGGGCTCTAGCATCAACTTAATGCCTTATGATGTGTTTGCAGAGCTACAAATGGGGAAGTTGAGTTCGGCTCATTATACTTTACAATTTGCTGACAGATCGGTAAAGACGCCTAGAGGGCGTGTGGATGACGTGCTTGTAAGACTTGATGATGAGACGTCTGCCTTCTTCCTAGCCGATTTCATTGTCTTGGACATGGAAAAAGACACAAGGAGGGTTCCTATCATCTTGGGGAGACCTTTCTTAGCCATGGCGGATGCGGTTATTCATGTGAGGATCGATACAATGTATGTGGCATTCATGCACATGAATATCCAGTTGAACATCTTTAAATCATCAGCCACGACTGAGGTGATAGGGGCCACTGAAGAAGATTGCTATCTCATAGAGTACCTAGATGAAATTGTGGAGGAATGCCTACCTATGTGGATTCAAATTGCCACTCAAGGTAGAGGTCTAGAGCCTCTAGTTGAGTTCCCCAGTGATGATGAGGAAGATGATGAAGAGAATGAGCTAGACTTGGTGGTTGTAAGTGAAGACCTCCTATCTATCTCTGAACTGTTAAAGAAATCTCTTGAAGAACCTCCCACTCTTGAGCTAAAATCACTTCTAGAAGGATTGAAGTATGCTTTTCTAGGGGAAAATGACACCCTCTCGGTGATCATTTCTTCCATTCTCTCACCAGAACAAGAGGAGGCGTTGATGAAAGTCTTGAAGAAGAACATCCAATCCATTGGATGGTCTATAGCTGACTTGAGGGGTATTGATCCCTCCATCTGTGTACACAGGATCTATCTAGAGGATGATGTAAGGCCAACCCACCAAATGCAAAGGTGATTGAATCCAAAGTTGAAAGAGGATGTGACCCAAGAAGTTGTGAAATTGCTTGATGTTGGGATAATCTACCCCATTTCTGATAGTACATGGATGAGCCCCATCCAATTTGTACCCAATAAGGGTTGGATCACTATTGTAGAGAATGCAGATGGTGAGCTAATGCTGGTAAGATAACAATCCAAATGGAGAATGTGTTTTGACTATCAGAAGCTAAATGAAAAGACCAAGAAGGACCACTATCCTCTCCCATTTCTTAACCAGATTCTGGAGAGGCTAGCGGGACAAAGCTTCTATTGTTTCCTTAAGGGATATTCTGGATATTTCCAAATTGTCGTGCATCCTGCAGATCAAGAGAAGACAACATTCAGTTGCCCGAGTGACACCTTTGCCTACCAGAGAATGCCATTTGGGTTGTGTAGTGCCCCATCTACTTTTTAGAGGTGTGTGACCTCGATCTTTGTGGATAAGCTTGATTCATCTTTGGAAGTGTTCATGGATGATTTCTCAGTTTTTGGTAAGACATTTGATGAGTACTTGCTACATTTGGCTTTTGTTCTTGAGAGATGTGTGAAGGTTTGCCTAGTTCTATCTTGGGAAAAGAGTCACTTCATGGTACTCGAAGGCATAGTTTTGGTTCACTGAGTTTCAAAGGACGGGATTGAAGTTGACAAGGCCAAAGTGGGCCTCATTTCTACTCTCACCATTCCTTCCACCGTAAGACATGTCCGTTCTTTCTTGGGACATGCCAGTTTCTATCACCGCTTCATCAAGGATTTTAGTAAAATCTCAAGACCTCTATGTCACTTACTTGAAAAGGATGTTGAATTTCATTTTGATGACATATACATTGAAACTTTCAATCACTTAAAGGAAAGACTCATTTTTGCTCCGATTATGCAGCCCCCAGATTTCTCTTTGCCATTCGAGATTATGACTGATGCATCCGACATGGCAGTGGGGGTTGTGCTGGGCCAAAGAGTTGGCCGGATTCCTCATGCTATCTACTACGCGAGCAAGACTTTAGACGAAGCCCAAATAAATTACACGACGACCGAGAAAGAGTTGCTTGCCATCATCTTTGCTCTTGACAAATTCTAATCATATCTTTTGCAAAACAAAGTAGTGATATACACAGACCACACTGCAGTAAAGTACCTCATGTCAAAGAAAGATTCAAAGCCAAGGTTGATCAAATGGATTCTATTTCATCAAGAGTTCGATGTGGAGATTGTAGACAAGAAGGGAGTGGAAAATGTTGTTATCGACCATCTCTCCTGAATTGATTACCCCTTTGATGATACAAATCAAATCAAGGAAATGATTCCACATGAATAACTCTTCCTTCTTTCATCCACTCAAAGGCCATGGTATCAACACATAGCCAATTTCTTAGCTAGTGGGAGGATACCTAGCACATGGACAAGGGAGGAAAGCAAAAGGTTGTTTGCCATGGTCAAGAATTATGCTTGGGATGACCCTCACCTCTTCAAATATTTCCCTGATCAGCTCATAAGGATATGTGTTTTGGAAATAGAACAACAAGAAATCATATCCATGTGCCATTCTGAAATATGTGGAGGACATTTTGGAGGAAAATGCACGGCTGTAAAGGTTCTTCAATGTGGGTTTTATTGTCCATCCTTGTTCAAAGATTCACACGAGTTTTGCAAAAGTTGATTGAAATGCCAAAACGTGGGCCCTATCTCAAAAAGGGACATGATGCCTCTATCACCCATTCTTGTGGTGGAGGTGTATGATGTATGGGGGATTGACCTCATGGGTCCTTTCCCACCTTCCTTTGGGTATGTCTACATTTTGGTCGTCGTCGACTACGTGTCAAAGTGGATAGAAGTTGTTGCAACCCAGAAAAATGACCAAAAGGTGGTGTGTGACTTTGTGAAATCAAACATTTTTAGCCATTTTGACATCCCAAGAGCCATGATTAGTGACGGGGGAAGTCACTTCATTCACCACACTTTTGAAGGGTTGCTCAAAAAGCATGGAGTAAACCATTGAGTATCCACTCCATATCATCCTCAAACTAGTGTCCAAGTTGAGTTGGCCAATCGGGAGATAAAGCTCATTTTAGATAAAATGGTGAGACCGGACCGTAAGGATTGGTCACTCTGTCTCAATGAAGCTTTATGGGCATATCGGACTGCACACAAATCCCCAATTGGCACTACCCCATTTAATCTCATCTATGGAAAAAGCTACCATTTTTCAGTTGAAATGCAACACAAGGCATTATGGGCTTTGAAGACTATGGATCTTGATGGAGAAAATGCAGAATGAAGAGGAAGTTTCAATTCAATGAGCTGGAGGAAATGTGCCATGAGGCGTATGACATGTCCAAGAGCTATAAAGAGAGAACTAAGTTCCTTCATGATAAGATGATAAAAAAGAAGGAGTTTGAGCCCGACAAGTGGGTATGGAAATACAATTCAAGAATGAAGTTCTTTCCTGCAAAACTCCGGTCTAGATGGGAAGGTCCCTATCTTATCAAGAAAGAATACCCATCCGGGGTTGTTGTGATATGTGAGAAAGAAGGTGCGAAAGAGTTTGTCATCAATGGACAAAGATTGAAACCAGTTGTTGAAGTAGGCCCGGACAAGGCCAATCAAATTTTTGATATTGTTATTCTTGTAGAAGAACAATCCGATGAAGAAATGTGCTTGGAAGCAGATGAGAAAGAAATCTACTACAAGGATTCCTTGAGGATCCCAAAGAAGTGAAAGAAGTAAAGAATCAATAAGCCTTATTGAAGGTGTAAAATTTTGCGCTAGTGGGAGGAAACCCACATGGTTTGAGATTCTTGAACCTTACTTTTTGATACTTATGTTTTATTTTACACAAAATACACAAACGCACACTTGTGCTTGATAGTTTTTGTTTTTAGTTTTGTTGAAATGATAGGTCGGACAGTATCAAGTTGAGGATTGAGGCACATTCAATCAGGGTGGTGGATATTCCACCAAGAAAAATCATTCAAGAGGATTAAATGATGAGTTTCTAAAAGTGTTGATGAAATTGGGAGATTTTGAACTGATAGAGGGTAGCACGACGGTGTTGACTAGAACAGCCATGCTGGCATCCAGCCAGAACGACCGTGCTGGCATGAAACGGTCGTGCTGGTTAAGTTAAAACAATAGGTTGTTTTGAATTTTTGGTCGTTGGCAGCACGTCTGAGTCAGCTCCCTGCCAGCACGGCCGTGTTGGCCAGAATGGCCATGTGGCCCAGAAAAATCACATAAATAACCCAATTCAACCTGACCCAGCATGACCCCTATTTCATTTTTGCATCCCAGAACGGTTGTTTCGTGACTCCAGGCAGCTAGGGTGAGTTTCCAACACCCCCAAATCACCTCCTCTTGCTCCCACACTCCAGATTTGAGTTTCCTTTGGTCCCTAATCACATTCCCTAACCTCTAGCTTCGATTTCCATCGTCCATCACCACTGATTTCTCCACCTTCAAGCAGACTTTGCCCCTACAGCCCAGAGCTGCTTTTTTCAGTTCTAACTCAATTTTTCACCAAAGAGCCTTGAAAGAATGAAGAGCATGGGCAAGGCCATTAAGAGAGGAGTAGAGAAGATTACAAACATCCTCACCAAAAGCAAAAGATGATCTAATTGGGTGCTCGGTTCCCAGCAGTCCGACAGCGCCGCCTCAACGTCCAACTCAATTTCACATTCCTTTGGACGATCTTCGTCGATGAGCGCCTCTTGACTCCACTCTTCCTCCAGTGAGCACATCTCATATCCAAACTACATCAACCCCAGGGAAGAGGAGGAGGAAGAAGAAGAGCTGGAAAACATTGTAGATTCTATTGAAGTCAATGCACCGGCTCGTGAGAGAAGAACTAAGAAAACTAATGAGGCATCTTCCTCACGCTTGCCACCACGACCAGCTCCAGCAAGGCATTCAACATCATCAGCCCGACCCAGTAGAAGCAATGAAAGAGTTCCCTTGAACTTGGATACAATTTCGGGGTCACACACCTAAGAAGAAGAAGAGGTGGATGACATTGAGAATGAGGAATTGGAGGATAAATCGATGGACATCGTGTCGATGCTAGAGGAGGACAGACTGACATGGGTGGGAAAGTAACTAGAATGAACCACTTATGGCAGAGGAATAGCAAGAAAGGAGGTAATGAGACCTCTCCACCCCGAGTGCATGATAAGAAGGGTGATTCCCACTAGATATGCATGTGTGCCCACAATGGAAGCCATAGAGGTCAACTTTGCATTTGACAGTCATTTATGACACTGTGGAATGTACAAGATTTTAACTAAGGTTGAAGAAACATACTTGGAGATTACTCATGAGTTATTCGTAACCTTAGAGAAGGTTAAGTATCAAGGAGAGGATGCTATTAGGTTCAAGTTAAATTGCTCAACACATGTCCTCAAGGCTTCTCAGATCAATGCAATCTTTGCCCCGAATCCAGAAATGGCAAAGAAATTCGACGAGAATGGTAGAGTAGATTACTCCAAGATGTGGAAGATGATCACAGGCCAATCTACTTTTTCTGTAGGGAAATCCAAAATGAGCAAGATCTACAACCCTTTATTGAGATACTTGCAAAAGGTGCTAGCAAACACCTTGTTTGGCTTCTATGATAATCAAGGATCAAGTTCTCAGAAAGACTTATTTCTTATGGCCACAGTTGAAGTTAGGGGTTTGTGAATGTTGGTGCCATGGTGATTGATCACTTGAAGACAATCCCATCCAAGAGTAAAAATCCATTCATCATGGGAGGGATTGTCACCACTTTGGCAAGGGTAGTGGGATGCACTCTAGAGGGACTTACCAAGGTAGATGGAAACAAATATGTGGATCTAAACTATCTTGCGAGGTCCCAAATGATATCCCTCAAAGATGAAAAAATTTTATATGTTCTGAACCCCGACTATCCTCGTGTCACCCGGGAACTCCCATACCACACCGCCCTTCTTCTCAGGGATGCAGTGCCTACGGATGAATTTTTAGATTTGTTATCATGCTATGAGGAAAGGACCCCTAGAGAGGGGTACAGAGCACCAAGTGTAGTCTTACCTAAAGAAGAGGGGGAGACAAATGTGCCAGAGCAACAGCGGTCACTTGAGCAGCCACACCACACTAGACTGAGAATGGAAGATTTTGATGCACAGCAGCCTCCGACAAATGCATATGACATGTCATCTATCCATGCACAATTGGAGGGGATTCAGAAGATGCAACAGGACATGTGGTTGGATCAGCAGTAGATGCATCATCAAATCAACCACATGTATCACTACCAGCATGCACAGACACAAAGAAACCCCCAATGGGGGGAGGATTTCTAGGGATCAATTTCTGGCTACCAGGAGACATACCCACCTCCACATGTGGACTAGTGGGGCCATTACTACCAGCAGCCTCCTCCACAGTCTGGCCCATCGCAGGACCCCACACCACCAGAGCCTTGACTTCTACCCTATCATCCCTAAGCTTTAGTTTCATTCTGAGGACAGCATGGTTCAAAAGTTTGGGGTGGTAGGGCGGTAAGCCCTCAGTTTTCAGCTTATTTTGATAGTTTCATGTTCCACCTAATCATGTTTGTTTGATTTTCAACTCACTTAGTGTATATTTTCTTTTGCTTGCATTCATGCATACATGTAGTTTAATTTCATGCATTTTTGTGTAATTTTTCAAATATTTTGCTCTTTTTTCTCTTCCATATCATGCATTGCACTCTCATGTAGTTTTTGGTAATTTCTTGTGCATTTTAACTAGGATTTGTTGCTTTATGTTTTAAATTTCCCTAAAGTAGGTTTAGATGTGATTTAATGCAAATTGGCACCATTTTGGCCAATTTTGCCCAAACTCAAATGTTCTTGCCCTAAAAGTATATTTTGACTTAATCTCCACTGTTTGAAATGAAATGTTTTTAATCCTTTGACAAATGCATGCTACTTTCTTAGATCTTATTGATATATGGTCTTGTTTTTTGACTTTTTACATGCACACCACCTCTCTTAAGTTTGTGAATGTTTTGGTTGAATTGTGAGTTGAGCAAGCTTTGAACGCTTAGTGTTTGTGGAATCACTTGATTGATATATCAATTTCATCTTGTTCATTCATGTGGTGTGATATCTAGGATGAAGTATTGGATTAATTTTATGTAGGATGTCTTATGTGGAAAATCATACCAAGGACCCCTCTTTGATCTGACTATTCTTCCACCATCTTCATACCCCTCTGCCTCATAAAAAGATGCCCTAGTGCACATAATCAGCCTTGGCCACCTCTGAAAGTTTGGGGTGGCCATATTTTTATCTCCTCACTTCACTCTATCCACCATAAGCCCTATCTACACCAAGGGCAAGAAAAAAAACAAAATAAAAGGATGCTCCTGTTTAAGAGCATTCAAATAAAAAAAAGATGAGTGTGTAAAAACACTCCAAAATCTCACCATAAACCTTTCTTCCACTTTCATACCTATTGAGCTACGAAACATCAAACCTAGCTCATTTTGCCCTTTTCTGCAGCCACGGTCATTTGGTGTGATTTGAAACATAAGATTGAGTGCATGAATGTGAAACAATACTCCTAGTCGTCCTTGATTAACACCATCATGAAAAGGTTTACCCGTAACTTTATGGAAGAAATATGAATAACTTGTGTATTCTATGCACTATATTTGAAGTTCATATGCTTTGTGCTATTTTCATGATTGGATTGTGGAAGAGGAGAGAGGTGAAGCACATGCACTTAGTCACTCCCAAGACCATGTATTCAATAATTATCTGTTGCTATGCATTTGTCATTTGTTTTTATTGAAAAGAACCTGAAAAGAGAGATTGAGTTGGAGCATACTTGAGGACAAGTATGTTTTAAGTTTGGGGTGGTGATGTAGCCCTATTTTAGGGCTCCATCTTGTGCCTTTTTGTGCTTTTATCACATCTAAAAAAAGTAGATTGCAAGTTAATTTCCCCAATATGTTTATCATTGCTGAATGTGCTTATGGACATTCTTTGCATTATTTTCAAGCACTTGGACCATACTTTGAATGGAAGAGAGAGAAGGAAGGAGTCCTAGGGTTCCTCTACTCATGGAGGGGTCCAAAGAAGGCCCCAAGAGCTCCCTCAACCTACCCCAATGGCCAAGATTCGACATCAAGCAAAGAAGCCCTTTGATAATGTAGTTTGAAGCTATTTTAGCACTTGAAGACCCAGCACGGCCGTGGTGCCAAGGAACGGCCGTGTTGGCAATTACACAAAAGTTACAGGTTGATTGACAAATCTTAAAGTCTCACCAACTCATCCACCATGGTCGTGCTACCCAGCACGGTCGTGCCACGAAGACCCCACCATGACTGTGCTACCCAACACGGTCGTGTTAGATGAAGGATAGAATAGATGTGTTCTGGGGAATGACCTCCTTGAAACTCCTCCACCGCGATCATGTTGCCCAGCACGACCGTGCTACCTAGCCACCACCACGGTCGTGCTGCCCAGCACGGTCATGCTACCAGCCTTCATTTTCACCCATCCAACCTGTGATTTCACACTTCACTAGAATGGCCATTCTCCTCTACCATGGCCGTTCTCAGCTCTATCCACCACGGTCGTGCTGCCCAAAACGGTCGTGCTACCACCTAAAACCTAGCACTTTTCACACTATTTTTTCCACAATACCCCTACTTACCCTAGTGCTTCCACCACCACCTATATATACATAGGTGGTGGCCACAACACTAGGTGAGCTTCCGTAGCTGCTCCTAGCCTCCATTACTCCTCCCCTTGAGCATTTAGTGCATTTCCCTTGCATTTATGCTCTCCACCCACCATTTCCACCTCCATTCCACCTTGGAGACCTAGTTTTCTAGGTTTTCATCCATAATCCCCCATATCTTTATGCTCACTTTCACCCTTAGAGGAGAGAGGACGTCCCCAGCAACAAGGAGGTGAAGAAGAAGGCTACTTCCCCGAGCTCCATGGAGTTTCTTCCCCTTTCTTTTGTCATTTCTTTGACTATGTGTAGCTAAGCCCCTAATGGTGGCCTGTTTGGGGATAAAATGTAACTTTGATACCATGTTGGGGGAAATTTGGCTTATAATGAACTCATTTTTATCTATGATGATTTCTCCATTCTTGTGTCTCTTATCCCATTGCCATGCTTGTTATTTATACTCTTTGCTATTAATTGCTTATTTGGTGGTGTTTGATGATACCATGTTACTAGGGGAATTGGGATGCATGTGAAAATCTTAGGTGTGACTCCTAGGTCCTAATAGGGGATCCATAGCTAGTCCCCTTTGTTCCTACATGCCTATCTCCTCTCCTACTACTTGGTATGAGACCTAAGTTACTAGTATAAGTGGGATTGATGTGATTTCCTAGGGTCTTCTAAAGGCTAGAATGGCTAGTGGCATGAGGTCAAATATCCTCATCTCTACTTTCATCTCTACCCTCAACTCTCAATTGCTCAATACCACTTATCCTAGAAACCTAGATTTGGCTAATCCTATTAGAATTACACCTAACCCTAGTCTGCTACTAGTAGTATAGGGTACATTCTAATAGCATTAGTCTTATTGTTTGGTTTGGTAATCTAGATGTAAAATGAGAAGCATGCTTGTCTAATAACCTCTCCCAACTAATATCAAGTTTACATCCCCAAATGGCCCACCTACCTTAATTATCTTATTAAAACCCAACTTTCTTTGCTTGCTTGTTCATGCTAGTCTAGTTTAGTCGCTTTTGCTTAATCTAGTTAATTGCTTAGTTTTTCTCTTTAGTGTTAATTTAGGTTCTTGCTCTTGCTAGTGGTTAGTTTAGCTCTTAATTGCTTCTTTCCTTGCTAGAGTAGTGTAGTTCATCTTGCTCTCATTTGGTTAATTGTTTGGCCTAGTTGCTTAGATTCAACTTGCTTAGGGTAATCTAGCTTTTTGATAACTTAGTTTCCATCTTGCCTTTCCTTTCTTGTTTGCTTAGTGTAATCATAACCAAACCCCTTTTAAAACCCTGAAACCCTAATCTCCGCACTAGGAACATAGCAAACACTACCCTAGATCTAGTGCCCCCTCTATCCCAGAGGACCGACCCCTTTTCTTGCCAATCACCTATACTGCAACAGTACCACGTGTGCTTGCGGGCGACCTATTTGGTTTTGTGATCGACTTGGTTAGGGCCAATATAAATTTTGAAAGTTTTCCCACATGTGTGTTTGAGTCTCGTGGACTGCATCTAGTCACCCTTAGTTGGCTAGTGTGTATGCCTCTTGCTCGGACGCATCAGTTTGAGTTGTGTGAACTTGTTTCCAAAGAGTTAAAAGAGAAATTGACCACAACACATGTGTTGACTCTGCCCTCTAGCAACGAAGGTTTTATGATTTTCACTAATGCATCCAAGATGGGACTGGGATGTGTGTTAGAGTAGAATAAGCATATTGTCTCTTACACATCTGGGCAGCTCAAGCCAAATGAAGTAAACTATCTGACACATGACCTCGAGTTGGCTACAAGTATACATGCCCTGAAGATCTGGTGACATTACTTGTATGGTGCTACCTTTGAAATTCTCATTGATTACAAAAGTTTGAAGTATCTCCTATCTCAGAAGGACCGCAACCTAAGACAAAGACGTTGGATGGAATATATGAAAGATTATGACTTCACCATCATGTATCACCTGGGAAAGGCCAATGTGGTGGCATATGCTCTTAGCCGAAAACAATTTAGATGTGTAGCTACCTTGTCCACTCAATAGAGGAAGTTGGAGGAGTATGCCAGATGGGCCCCACAACCATTAGAAGACCGGATTCATTTGGCTAACATTAAGATAAAACCCGACTTGCTGACCAAGTTAGTAGCTACCCAACTAGCGAGTCTAGAGCTTGAGAAAATGAGAGGTTTGTTGAGGAAACCTCAGACACACCTATCCTTGGGTGTGTATGGTGGGATCCGATATAAGAATCGTATTTGGGTTCCTGAGGAGTCACCTCTGAAGACTCATATCCTATAAGAAGATCGTGGCTCTAAGTATACTGTACACCCAGGTACTACCAAATTTTTTAAGGACTTATAGTGGTATTTCTGGTGGCATGGGATGAAGAGGGACATAGCGGCATATGTGGCCAGTTGTCTCACGTGTCAAATGGTGAAGGCTGAACATCAGCAACCTAAAGGATTACTACAACCCATTGAGATTCCTGAGTGGAAATTGGACCAGATCACCATGGACTTTGTGGTGGGTCTCCCGAAGACCAAGAAAGGTCATGATATTATATGGGTTGTGGTGGATTGATTAACCAAGTCAGCACACTTCCTTACCTTGAGGATTACCGCCAAAGTGTTGGACTTATTCGACTTGTATATTTAAGATATAGTCCACCTGCATGGTATTCCGAGCTCGATTAAATCTGATCGTAACCCCAAGTTCACCTCAAAGTTATGGAAGCAGGTGCATGAAGAACTTGGGATAAGGTAGAAATTTAGTACCGCCTATCACCCCTAGACTGATGGACAGTCAGAGAGAATGATCCAAACTTTAGAAGACATGTTGAGAGCATGTGTGCTAGATTGGGGTGGATCATGGGAGTAATATTTGCCATTAGTTGAGTTTGCCTATAATAATAGCTACCAAGCAAGTATCGGGATGCCTTCATAGGAAGCGCTATACGAGAGGTCGTGTCACTCACCACTTCACTGGGATGAGGTTTCTGAGAGGACCCTGTTGAGGTCAGAGAAACTTTAGGTTTATGCTGACAAAGTCTCTTGGATCAGACAGAGGCTGAAGAAAGCCCAGGATCGACAGAAATTGTATGAGGATGTAAAGAGGACTAATTTACATTTCACTGTGGGTGAACATGTGTTCCTAAAGATCCATCCCCTCTGAGCTATAGCCAAGAATAGAGGAAAATTGAATCCCCAATATGTGGGTCTGTTTGAAGTTCTAGAATGGATTGGTGAAGCCGCATACCATGTAGCCTTACCCGCACAGTATAGCATGATGCATCATGTATCCCATGTGTCCAATCTAAAGCGATATGTGAAGGATCCGAGCCATGTGTTGAGCATTGAACCTATCGAGCTCCAGGGGAGCTTAACATATCATGAGTCACCTGTGAGAGTACTGGATACTAAGGTGAAGGAACTCAGAAACAAAAAAATAGAGATGGTAAAGGTTCTCTACAAACACCAGAGGATGAAGCCACATGGGAGCTAAAGACGGACATGAAAAAATCATATCCTGAATTGTTTGTATGATTTGCTAAATTTTGAGGACAAAATTCTTATAAGTGGGGAAGGATGTTATAACCCAATTTTGGTTGTATTATTATGCAATTATTTAATAAGAAGGGGTTGCTTGACAATTTGTGTGCATTGTTTTACAACTTGGGTTTCTTTGTAAAATTGTCTTGAATTATGAATTTCGAGCTTTTTCCTATTTTAATAAGTCAATGGATGGATAAGGAAGAAAAGAAAAATCCATAATAAAGGAAAAGGCAAGAAGGAAATAAGTAACTTATGTTTTATTTAAAATATGGAATTCTCTAGAAGGTGGCATAGGTGGCCACAATAGGATGGTTTTAGTATCACTTTCCTTCTAATATCTAGGAAATTCGAAATTAAGAGAATAGCAAAAGAAGGAAGACGAAATATGAGTTTTAATGCAATATATATGCCTTTTTGGTGCATGACTTGCATATGAAGAAAAAGAGATATTCTTTTCGAGTTTTAATCCCAAATTGTGTCCAATGGTATATTTCGTCATCAAGAACCTTCCCTTAAATTTTGGGATTAAAAAGCATAACGGATTGGGAGATATGGATTTTACAAAAACCATAAAGTGTGTGTATAAGTTGGAAATGTATTAAATGTCACATTTTTTTAATCGAACTAGGAATTTTATTCAATGTGCGTGCTTTGTGGACCATTGATCCAAAGATCCAATGGTGGTCTTGTCTCCTACCTGTAGTCACATAAGGAAAGTGGGGACAAGAAACCTTCACCCTGATTACTTTTTTTCTCCATGCATGATGCATGTGCGAGATTGGAAACTCGCCCAACACTTCCGCAACAAGAAATTGATTCGATTGATCCTAGATTTGCTGGGTTTTGGAAGCCCTAGAGGCTTCACCCTAAACATCCATGGAGTAAAAACCTATCGAGGGATCCCACCTATAGGGGGGACTAGAGACCCTCTGTGTAGCCACAAATACTTCGCAAGATCGCCCACGGCTCTGCGAACCCAACCACGCTCTCAATTTCACCCCAGACCTCATTCTCGGCCTCCCTCATTCACCTTGAACCTCACCAGAAAATGGCTACTCATCCTGGTTTCTCTGATCTCTCCATGACTAATTACCACCATGACCAGGTTCGTGGAGGTGCGACAGTGCTTCGTGCACTTTCGCCTGCCGTTCGGAGGCCCTGAAGCCCCAAGTCAACCTCAGTGTTGACTTGTCTGGACTATGGCTCGCGAGGAGAATGCATAAGAAGGTTGAAGAAAATCAATCATGAAAAGACGACCTTGCCCCTAATTGGACTCACAGAAGATAAAGTCCTTTTGGTATTTTGCCTTGCAAAATTGTTTGTTTTGCTGTGAGGGCAGGTTGCCTATGTGACGGCCTGGGATTGGTCAAAAAGGTTTAATTTTGCAAAAATCATAATAAGTTGTAGGATTACCTAAAAATAGCAAATAATATATGTATCTTGATCAGGAAAATGTGATCTACATGTTAAAAATACAATCTTGGTCAGTATCTGCTTCTAATTCGAAAGATGTGCAAAGTTGATGCTTTCAATACTTTAATAGGATTAAAACCCTAATTTGTGAATATTAATGAGCCTAATAGACTTAGTTGATGTTGCTAATTAAAGATTGATCTTTTATGAATGGGAGGATAACCTTGGACTCATAAGAATACTAAAATCTATTTTTTGTAGAATTCAGGTTTCTTTATGCACAAAAGGGTAATAAATGATGGAATTAGGGTTTGTCAACCCAATAAACATAAATTTATCAGTTATTCATCTTTTCATCTCTCTAACCGTAATTTGGCTTGAAAAGGATAAAATTGGGGCTTTTGCATAAAAGATACCTTTTGTAGCGTAATTGTGTATATGGAGTCTAAAAATAGGGTTTGTGAATTTAGGAAGTGAAAAAGGGCAATAATTGGAGAAAAGGAATAACATGGATAAAGACATGGGAAAGCGGACATAAAAACCTAACTTGAGAATCAAGTCAGTCCTTTGATGGGATTTAGAGTCATATAGTGACACATAGGTGTATGCATTGAATTTTACATTGACTTGCTTGATTGTGTGATTTAGTCTACTATTCCTATTTGGATTACAAATTCTCTTGAGACATGTATGTGGTTACGCTTAAGTTTACCCAATATTGTTTCATGTAGATTCTCGAATGCTTCTCTCACATGGTTGAAATTATATGCTTGAATTTTTATTTCATTCCATGCCAACTCTAAAGTGACTATTATTATCACATTATATATAAACATGACTAGTCCAAGTCTAGGATACCTCTGGATCTATGAAAAGGCCATCCGCCTAGATAGGGGAAGGCATGTTTTGGTACCAGCCTGGATAGGGGGTACATGAGAGGTCACATGCCTGGATAGGGGGAGACACGAGAAGTCACCCGCCTGGATAGGGGGAGACATGATGAAGTCATCCACCTAGAGAGGGGAGGATAATGAATACTACAGTATATGGTCCTGAAGGGATACGACATAGGTGGTGAAACCTAGATTGGGTAGCCATGGTAAGAGTTGTTAATTTGGTTTGTTAAGACATTATTTGAAGAATTATGTTGTTCACATTATCTGTGAAATTTTGTTTTCCCCCACATACCGGTATGAATTGTCAAACATGACCAATGTTTTGATTGTCGGCATTTTAGGATACTCTTGTTGGAAATTAGATATTCAAAGAAGAAGGCATTGAAGCAAAATAAATGAAGTAAGCCATGGAGGATATAGTTAGATAGTCTAATACTCGGTAAACCCTATAACCCTTTTTCTAAATTTTGGAAGAGAAATTTTTATTATCCTACAACAAGTTTAGTAGTTTAGTAAAATTTATTAATTATTTCTTATTATGCGCAAAACCATTTTAATTTTGTTTTTGGGATAACGGGTCTAGTTTCCTGGCCTTCCTTAATTGGGGGTTGTCGTGGGATGGGGTCGTTACACTAGATGTGGCTTGCCCCATTATAGATCGGGGAGCTAGTTAAGTAGACTTAAAGTCCCGAGTCTACTCTAAGTCTTGTACAGTGAGACCACCTTGTTGCGATACTTCCACATGATGTGGTACGCTTCATGTGGGTCCAGTGCATAATAATTTGACTAAAGGATTAGTGAATGGATTTAGTTTACTTACTTTAGTCATTACCAATCAACTGCCATGTTGAATGATTTATTATTTTAAACTATCATGCATGTATTCATTTGTATTTGGTTCTACTCATAACACACATATGAATTAACATGGTTTTTTGTTGACTTTTTTATCCATTGAGCCAGTAGCTCATTCAGTCTATTGAGTTTTTTTTCAAGAAAAGTCCCAGCTCCATAGGTGGAGTCATAAGCTAGCTTCCATAAAGAGTAGACCAACTGAGGTGTCAAGAGAAATATTTCAAGTAGTTAGATGGTCACTTATCCTTCCTCTAAATCTTTGGAATGAGAGAGTGAGAATGAAAATAGTTTTTACTAAGTTTTAGTTGGTGTATATGAACCAAGAACTCTTACTTTTATGTAAAAGTTGAACTCTTTTGTAACCTTTCATATTATGATTAAGAAAGTTGTCATGACATAGTTACATGGTATTTCAATATTGAGAAAGAAGAAAAATTAAAGTTGACTTTCAATTAGTGAATTAAAAATGGTTGATTAATATAATTCCTTCTTGGCAGGCTTAAACCCTGGTTATTGAGTTTGAGTCATGTCAACTCTTGGTATCATAGCTTAGTTGATCTTAGGTTTGGAACAAAGATGGTAAGAGATCAACAAGTTAGGATGTTTTCCTCTTCGAACTAAAATTTTCTAACATATGTTTTCTGTTATGGATATGCATATGGCATGAAGAGTATGTGGTCACGGTGAGGAACAGACAGAGCCATTATGGCCCTGACCCTCAGGCGATGGCTTAGAATGGAGAAGATAGAAATGAGGCAGACATGATGTGCCATATTTTTTGGACACAAAAGAAAAATATAAGGTGAAGCAGGGGCCTTCATCATCCAGTAAGAACCTAACGAGATCCTACGATTTAGTGAAGGATCCTTGTAGAATTGAGTGTTTTGGAACAACAGACCCTGTTGTGGAAGATTTTTGGTGACAACTATAATAGATTTTTTGCTTGATGGAGTTACTGGAGGATAAGTAGATCAAATATAGTGTCTATCTAATCAAAGGATATATTGAGTTGTTGTGGCATGGAGTGAAATATAAGAGGAGGAATACAATTAAGACATGGAAGAACTTTGTAGATGAGTTTCACCTTAAGTATTTTCCTCCTACCTTCATAAGTGATAAGATTAGACAGTTGGAGAATATTAGAGAGGGCCGCATGTCAATTAGTGAGTACAAGGCAAGTTTCAAGAGGTTGGCTAACTTTTATCATCAACTTGTACTAGATGATGTAGAGAAATGTAGGAAATTTCAAGGAGGTTTAAGATATGATATTATACATACCATATCAGCTATTGGGAAAAGATATAGAGAAAATTTTGGAGAATTTGTATAAGCAGCAAGATGTATCAAAGAATCAATTAATGATGATAAGCACTCTTAGAGAAAGAAAAGATTTAGATATTTTGATAGAGGAGGATAGAGTAGTGGTGGATAAAGAGGAGGAGGTGGATTCATTTCCAAAATAGGATGGGGTCTTGGTTGTTTTGGAAGGCAAGCATTTGGTTCAAGTAATGTGGTGTCTTCTCATAGTAGGAGAAGATCTAACCCTAGTCGATGGAATACTTAACCAAGTTGGATGCCTCCGTCAAGGCCTTCAAGACCATCAGTATCAGTGATAGGACCATAGAGATAGGATACAATTGTGCATGACATTTGTGGTAGCGCACACTCTAGTTAGTGTCGGGGAACTAAATTTCGAGGATGCCACTATTGTGTTCAGATGGGACATTTTAAGAGACATTCCCCTTAGCTCCAGATCACACCAGCACAGAGTTCACATTCTTAGTTTTGAACTACACAGAGATAGACTTCAACTGGAGGAGAAAGTTATTTGATGGCTTCAGGCTCTAGAGAAGGTGCAACTAGTAGAAGCAGTGGACAATGAGGACACTGTGGCAGAGAGAGAGATACTATACATTCCTTTTCTATGACTCCATTTGAAGGGGTAGTCTCTCTCAGAGTTGTTACATGTGAGATGCTTCTCTTAAAGTACATTTCAATTATAGTTTTGATAGATCCTGGTGCAACACAATCTTTTAAACAAATATCTTTAGTAAGTGGATTGAATTTTTTGACTCGAGATTTATCTTATGAATTGATGCTAAGAGTACCATTAGGTGAACCAACAATTTGACAGAAGTATCTCTCAGATGTCTTTTGAGATGCAATGGGTAAACCACAGCGGCTAATCTTATACTCTTTGACATTAATTCTTTTCAAATAATTTTGGGTACAGATTGGCTTCAGACATGCCATGTTCAATTAGATTGTTTGAACAAAGAGGTTATGTGTCAGCAAGGTGGCTTTTTGTGTTTTTACTAGAGATACAAAAGTCTTACCCACACACATAGTATCAACTATTGTAGTTGATAAGATGATGACAATAGGATGTGATGCATTTTTAGCACATGTGGTAGATGCAAAGGCAGAGAAATGGACAATAATATAGAGGATGTTCCCATCATGTGTGAATTCCCAGATGTCTAACCTAACAAGTTACGATGTTTACCTCTAGAGATAGATATTGACTTTGAGATACATATTCTACTAGGTAATCACTCTATAGCATTACCAGCCTATTGAATGGCACTTGTAGAGTTAAAGGAACTAAAAATTCAATTACAAGAGTTATTGGATAAGGGTTTTATTTAACCTATTACATCACCTTGGGGAAATCCACTAATGTTTGTGAAAAAGAAGGATGGAACTATGAGGTTATGAATAGACTATAGGCAACTAAATAAGACAACCATTAAGAATATCATTTGCCTAGGATTGATGATCTATTTGATCAGTTGTATGGAGAAGAAAACTTTTAAGATAGATCTCAAGTCATGTTATCATCATTGGAGGATAAAGGCATCATATGTACCTAAGTCATCCTTCAAGACAAGATATGGACTATGAGTTTGTAGTTATGTCTTTTTGACTAGAAAATTTCATTGAAACTTTTATGGATAGGATTAATAGGGTTTTCATATTGTATCTAAACCAGTTCATAGTAGTGTTTATAAACAATATCTTTATATATTCCAGAGATGCATAACAACATGAGCAACATCTGAGGAGAGATTTGTAGTTGTTGAGACAACATCAGTTGCATGCTAAGTTCAGCAAATGTGAGTTATGGTTTTCTGAAGTTTCCTTTCTTGGACATGTCATACCAGGATAAGGAGTCAGTGTAGACCCTAAGAAATGGAATCTATTCTTTAGTGGGAGCAACCCACAACCCCTAATACTGGGATCAGACATTTTTCTACGGTGAATTGCATATAATAGGATATTTATAAGGGACTTCATTGTCTTAGAAACACCTCTTACACAATTAATAAGAAAGGATATGCATTTTTTTGGTCTGAAACATGTGAGAAAAGCTTCCAAACAGTAAAGAAGAAGTTAATTACAACACCAATTTTGGTTTTACAGGAGTCAGATAAGGGATATGTGGTGTGTTGTGATGCATCCAAGAGAGGTTTAGGATGTGTTCTTATGCACGAAGGGAGGGTGGTAGCTTATGCTTCTAGATAGCTCAATAAGAATGAAGAGAATTATCCAACTCATGATTTTGAGCTTGTAGAAGTAGTACATGCCTTAAAGACATTATGTCATTAACTCTATGATGGACATTTCAAGTCTTTATTAAAATAAGAGTTTAAAGTATATTTTCACTCAAAAGGATTTCAAGCTGAAACAATGCAAATGGTTAGATATTAGAAAATATTATGATGTTACCATTGATTACCACCCTAGAAAGGCCAATGTTGTGATAGATGATCTGCATATGAAGTCTACATCACCTACAGAAATGTTTTTGTGGCATGTGTAAAAAGATACTTATTGGTCAAAATGAGAGAGACGAACCTAGATTTGAGTGTGTTGGAACAAGGTGGGTTGATTGTATAGATGCAGGTTAGGCCTACATTCTATGAGCATATCAAGGATCTTTAACAGAGTGATAGTAAATTGCAAATGAACACTATTATATATGATAGAGATCCTAAGTTCACATTGATATTTGGTAATTAGCTACATCGTGTTATGGGAACAAGTTTGAATTTTAGCACAACATTCCATCCTCAAATAGATGGAGAATCCAAATGGACAATTCAAACCCTAGAGGACATGTTGAGAGCATGTGTATCACAGTTTAGTGGAAGTTGGGATAATCACCTTAAGTCTTATGGAGCTTGTATATAACGATAGTTATCATTCCAGTTTAGGCATGGTCTCTTATGAAGTTCTATACGGAAGGAATGTTGCAAAATCGGGGCGATAGATAAGGCAGCAGAAATAAAATTTAAAGTTTGATTTCCTAACTAGAAGATCATGAAATCAACAATGTATCTAGGAAATAGAGTAACACGAGTCATACTTGATCCTTGAGCAAGTCGAGCGACAACTCTTGATGCAATAACATGCTTCTCCTCCAAGAAGAAACATGCTTCTTCTTCTTCAGGAAGTAGAACTCGAACAGTCATCAACAGTGTCCTCCTGGTGCAACACCATGGACGGTGGTTGATGGTGTCCTCCTACTGGAAAAAAATCCTCTCCTCTACAGTAGTCCACACTGACCATTGAGAACTCCATGTTACACTACTACAGTCAACAGGAAGGATGCATTCCTTTGAACATCAATGTACTAGCACTGATTCACTCTCCCATAATTGTCTCTTCCTTGTTATCCCTCCCTTTAACTGGCAGGACTTGCTCGGGCTCTCTATTAGTTACCAAAACTAGAGAGGACAACAATTGTTAGAGATTATTGTTGTGTCTGGAAAGCCCCCAATACCCCTCTATTTATAGGTGAGGCTAGGGTCGGGGTTTTGAGTCGGTCTAGGACTCAAAGGGACAAAATTCATGAATTTTATGGAAACTATGAATGGTGAACCGGTCGGTTCACTGTCTTGTCAGTCGGTTCATGGGTGAACCAGTTAATTGAACCCTTGAACCGGTCAGTTCAACATGCTTCCTATTTGCAAACATATTGGCTTTTAATATTCGATTAATGCATAATGATGAAATGGTCATTTCAACATCAATCCTTGATCCAATCGAGTTGATCATTGAACTGAACGTTCCAGATGAGGAACTGGTTAGTTCACATCATGAAATGGTCATTTCACATCATGACAGGGTTGCTCCATATGTGAAATGGTTGTTTCATATGTCTAGATTGGCCAAATATTCAGGCAATTGTTGTTTGTATTGACTTGAGACTTGAACAGTTGGTCCAACACTTGAACTGTTTGGTTCAAAGTCTAGTCAGTTAGTTTTCAACCTTAGTTGTTTAAATCGAATACCTAAACACTTTACTAATCAGGTTATACATCATTCATGAATAAACTCCTATTCTAAGTGCATCCAATGTGTGTGACCCTATAGATCCCAATGTACATTGGCAACGAATGTTTACAACTAACTTATGACATCATAAGCAATTAGCGGTATATAGAAACACATCATTTCTACCCAAGTAATTTGGGAAGTTGGAGAACAAAGTAAACCTAAAATATGTGATCAGTGTTGGAGTGATCATATAGTTCCCTTGTCTTTGATGTCTAGATTGAACTCGAGGCATGCAATCATCTCCCTCTCAAAGTTCAATCCATGTCCCTTGAACTAGAGTATACTATCTAAGATGAATTTAAGCTCACATATCATATATTGATTCACATGAGTATGGCCATACATTTCTCAGTCTCGCTTATCAAGTGTCTAGGATATCAATTTCTTGTAGAAGAGACAAATACCATCTACATCACTCTCACTCAATACCCATGTGTCACAGAGTACCCGATCATCACCTTTATGGAAACATGTAACGACCCCGCCTCCCGGTAACCCCCAATTAAGGGAGACCCGAAGGTCAGAGCCGTTATTCAATTCACAGGATCATAGGTTCAACAAATAATCAATAATAATTATGAAATTCTACTAACTAACTAGAATTTGGTATAAAATTTAAACTTTGCTTACCTTTGAAAACTTTGTAAATCTATCTAGAGCTTGAATTATTCTATCTAATCCTCCTTGCAATTTATTTCTTATTTCCACAATATGTCACTTTACTGTTTGTTCTTTCATTTGTTGTTCCTAAAACACCGAAAAACAAAACGTCGGTCAGTATATCGAAATATACTAGTATGTGGGGACAACCAAAAGTTTGCACATAAGGATAACAATCTAATTATCACAATCAAGTTAATTAACCAGCCAATTTACATTTTCCAGTATGACATTCTCCACATCTTTTGCCCTAACCCTGGCATCCCCACCTTAGGGTTTCCCTTGCTAATGACTTAAGGCCACCTTCTCAATCCCGAGCTTGGTGCCTGGGGTCACCACTCATGGTGACCTCTAGCCATGCAATATCATAGGCCACCTTCTCATTCCTGAGCTTGGTGCCTGGGGTCACCACTCAAGGTGTCCATTGGTCTACCCATCTGGGCCTGACCTTCGGCATCATCCATCAGGGTGGCATGTAGGTGCGAGAATACATACTTCTATTATTAATGTGATAATCATAGTGACTTTATAGTTTGCAAGTATGAACATCCAACTGATAATTTGCATTCAATGTGATTAACCATCCGGAAAATCCTCGAGAAACTAAGGTGGTTATTCATAATTAACCACATACATGTTAAGAAGACTTGAATGCAGAAATAACCAATCAAGAAATCAAACAAGTGCACACAGGTTGATCCTAAAAAAGGCATCCAATTTCTCTATCATTAATCATGTCATCTTGATCCATTAATCCTAGTTGTTTTCTACGTTATTTGTCCTTTTTAGGGTTTTGACCATAATTAGGGTTTCACTTCCTCTTTACCACTTTTACTTTATCTTTATCGAAATATCCATCAAACCCTAATCATCTCAGTTTATTTTCCATTAAGATCTTAAGATCAGATTTGGATCACAAAAACCCTAATTTTCATATTACTATATCTTTTCTTTTCTTTTTCCCTAATTTAGGGTTTCTAAACTTGTTAGTCAACATATTGAGTTAAAAACCCTAAACCTTGTAATTCTATCATCAAAATAGGTTAAAAACCATCTTAATCATTAATCAAATAAACCATGCTCAAATTAATCTATTTGCAAGATTAAAACCATCTTTGGTTAACAATTAGGGTTTCTATTTACAAATTAACACCTTTCCCATCAAATTATGTACTTTTGCAAAAATATACATATTTAAATATCCAAACCATTTTTAACGTATTCCTCATGTTTTTCTGATCATTTTCATGTATTAACTCCCTTCATCTGAGTCTTCTAGTAAAAGATACAATTTTAACAAGAAAAATCCCTTTTTATGGTTTATTTACTATTTATAGAAAAACTAGAACCGCCCGATCCATGGGCCTTGGATCCATTGAGGATCCAATGGCCCTGAAGGAGCGCGCCTTTCTTTTGCAAACAAAGGGAACAAAAGACAAAGATGCCCTTACCTGCAAAGAGGACACAGAGGGGAAGAATTGTTAAAGGCCAGCGGTCTTCTTCTTCTTCCTTGCGTCGAGCAAGCAGATCCAGGTGATCAACTTGAGGGTTGGCTTGGAGCCTTCGGCCACCAGCGACCGCGTGAAGCTTCCAGGAGCTCTGCCTCCTTCAGCCGAACCTGACCGCAGGATCAATTGCACCCGCAAGCACATCGGGAGTCTCCCCTTCTCGCCGGACTCTGGCGAGGTTCATGGTGGTGGTAAGAGTGAGGGTTAAGACGAATAGATCAATTGAATTCACGGAAATGTTCTTCACAACAATCCACATCAATTGGGTTAACAAAAAGAGGCATTGGTCCCCTAGTTCAATCATCCCTCCCTATATATAGGGTCGGGCAAGCCTCTGCCAGATTGGGGACTTTCCCAAACGGCAACCAAACCTCGTCAAACCAGGGGTGTTTCTCTTTTGTTTCTTTCCTTGAGTTCAACGGAATCATCAGCTAACTAGTACATCCAGTGAAACGCGAGAAATCCAAGAGGGAAAGTCCCTCTATAAATCATGGAATTACAGTCCCAGCGGGACTTGGACGATGACCATCCCACGTTGGATCAAGATCCAACGGCCTTCGTTGCCCGCGATCAAAAGAAAATTCCTTTTTCTTTCTATTTGTCAAATTAATGTCTTAATTTGGAGGATTCTTGTGAAATTAATATCTCCCAAACTATAATTCCTTTTTGGCTCAAATTTTAAGGGAATGTTTGTCTTGGAATTATATAGCTTTGAACGAAATTTGGGAAATAAATCCCAAGGGATGAGAAGGTTTCCTTCTCTCCTAAGTTATTCATTAATTTATTCAAAATTAATTGTTATTTCCATTCCCTTTGCCATTATCTTGTTATTTTGGGTCCCTTGGACCTCAGGAAATTCCAAAGGCATGGATTCCCATATTGGGGAAAATCCATTTGCCTTTATCTTCTTTTGAAAGTCAATTTCTGATATTTCCCTTTTATTAATCAATTTCTTTTCCTTTTTAATTCTTTTTTAAGGATTTCTCTTTATCTCTCATCTATTTTCCTATTGGAATTCCTTTTAACATTAGTAATCCTTGGGATACACAAGTCCACCAAGGATAACTCAATTATACCTCTTTTCACTTATTTTCCACATTTTATCATTATTTTCAATTCCTTTCTTAACAAGGAAATACTTAATTTGTCTTTTCTTTTCTTATTGCATTCTCTATGCAACTTTGGACTCCTTGGGACCCAAGGAACCCAAGAGGCACGACATCCAACTTTGTATTGTATTCTTTTGCCTTTTGGAGATTTCCACACCTTTCTTTTCTCAAAAACTTAATTATTCATTTACTAATTGAATTTCCTTGTTATTGGACCCAATAGCCAATAAAGCCCACAAAGCAACCATCAAGGCTATTGTAATGAAATTCATGCATTCAATCAAAAGACATCATTATTTTTTCATTTATATTTAATATGAGAAATTACATTTCTCAGCAAATGAACCCAAAATTGGGGTTGTAACATCCTTCCCCTCTTATAAATTTTTCCCTCAAAATTCCATCAAGCAAACAAACAGTTCAGGATAAGCCTTTCATACGTCCATTAGGGATCCCATGTTGCATCGCCCTTTCCATGGTGCTTCCCATGAACCTTCATCATCTCATATTCTTCCATCTGAGTTCTTTCTTACCTTGGTATATAATACCCTCATAGGTGACTCAGGACATTTCAGCCTCTCAAAAGCTGAATTGGTTCAGGGCTCAACACATGGCTTGGGTACCTCACATAGTGCTCTAGATCGGACTCATGGAATACATTACACATCATGTTATCATGAGGGGCAAAGCTAAAAACAACCATCTCCACCAATCCATCTCGAATGGACCCATATATCGAGGACTCAGCTTTCTCAGCCGTAGCTTAGAGGGGTCGGATTTTCACATCACATATTCTCCCACAGTAAACTACATGTCAGTCTACTTTGCATTAGCTCATGACTCATGTCACCACTGGGCCCTCTCTCAGCCATTGCACGATCAAAGCGACTTCATCTGCACACATTGTGGTTCTTTTTTGACCTTCGTGAGGCCTCCTTCACCAACATCATCTTAATGAAGCAGTAACTGACACAACCTCCTTCTTGCATCCCGATAAAGGCTATGGTGGTTAACATCACATCTTATGAACTGTCTCTTTGTATCACCCTAAACAAGCACACTTGCTCTCATCAGACCCTCTAGTCTGGATCAAACTAATCATTAGTTAGGGGTGATATGCGGTACTGACACTGAGTTCTTCATGTACCTACTTCCACCTTATGGAAGTGAACCTCTAGGTCATACTCACGAACTTTTGAACTCGTATCATGGTGTAGTTGAACCATATCTCTCTCTCTTATGTAGTTCAACAGAATCTATCTCTTGACAATACTCCTTTCCTTCTCATGTTATCTAGGTAAGGCGATCTACCATAACCCATATTGCATCTTGACCTTCTGGGTCAAAGGGAGACTCACCACAACATCCACAGTGATGAACTCCCATTCCCTCTCAGGGACTCTTTTATCCTCTAAATCGATACATTGGGTTACTAGTGTTCGTCCTTCACCTCTTGTCTTGCATGGTCACATGCTACATGCAACTTTGTTTTAAGCATCCAGAGTGCTACCAACACTTACTATCTTTGTAGTACCAAGGTATATCATGACCTCCTGTATTGTTATTATTCCTCAAGATTGATACCTCGGAAACCCTAAACCATTCTCAAAAGGGTTTTATTACCTTCCTATCCAAAGAAGGGTATATGAGGTTCTATCACCATCCTTTCACTATATCAAGGACTAAACTGGCTAACCAAACAACCATTAACTTGTTTAACATATCTTGTTTCATCTGTGTGTTAGCCAAAATACATCCTCTTTCCAAACATAGGGTTAGTCGAACAACCTCAACTTCTTCTAGCTTCCAGCTAAACTAGACAGCTATATCTCTACCAGAGCATTCATTACCACTTCTTATCCTTAGGTGGTAGGTAATGTCGAAGACATACACCTCCAAGCATTATACTTATCATCTCATCTCAAACTCTAAGTTTGTCTTCATCAAGAAACTCTGAGCTCATCCTAATGGTGATCAAACTCAACCTTGTATCACTTGCAAAATCCACATAGCTCATGCTAAAAACATCCTTATAAGATGACTACACTATCTCTCTTAGTGTTTGTAAACCATCCATGTATTATTCCTTCCACAAAGGTATGTTATCATCTCTATCCTCATACCATGTAGCAACGTTCCAACTTAGATCATCTTTATCCTTGATGTAAGGCATGCGTACTGTCCTATCTCTCACTCTCATAACAAGAAGAAATAAGCATTTGGCGGCCGTCCAAATACAGAGTTCTTCCCATTCCAGGAGTAGAGATGATACATCCCACCTTGCCAACACACCTTCAAATCTAAGTTGAAACGTGAAACTCATGTCTCCACATCACAAACATCACAATATCGGAAAAAAAATACTTCCATGGAAAATTGGTCTCGAACCTACTGGGGTTTACACACAATCCTTGGTAATATCCTCTAGGTCTATAGGGTGCCGACACTTTTGGGGTCATCCCTCTTCCCTTATGCATCCAGAGAGTGCCCTACCCATCTGCCCTTTGGGTCCCATGAGATCATGAAGGTGATCAATCTCCTAACCCATGGCCCTCAGACAATGATAGCTGTTACCTCCCGACCCTATGGTCATGTGCAACTAGGGAATTAGGCAACTACTACTTCCATCTGTCTTATCCCTACTTGACCCTAGGATAGACTTAGGATTATATCATAGTACATGTTCAACTTAGAACCTTACCCAGTCCTTCATCATCTCTCTCTGCATTCATGACTGACTTTCATCCCTTCATAAGGGTCATGGCGACCTGCCTACCTTGGTCAGGCCCCATACATGTTACCTCCATGGTAACACATCCACATGCACCTAGAGATGGTTATCTATGGGTCTACATGTTCATTCTCACACCATGTACTTTTCACTTAGCTTCCCAAGATCCTATAAGACCTCTTTAGGTTTCCACAAACCCACAAACTGGTACACACCTTACCAAAGGGTCCCTCTCCCAGGATGGGAGGAAACTACAACTCTTGACAACAAGGTCACAAACATCCTTAGGGTTTACATCCATATGAGCATACTTAAACCAGCAACTACTAAGGCACAAGTGTACCTACTAAACCATGCTATGTCACACTTGTTCTCATCCTCAACATTAAACCAACTTAGTTTTGAGGGGTTCATCAAACATACCCTTAACTTAAGGGGTTTCCTTTACCTCTACACATGAGGAGTACCACGCTCGAAACTATAAAGACTCATCATGAGCATCAGATACACTGCTTCCCCTCTTAGGCCTAGGAACCCTAGGTTCACTACATGCTCAACCTCTTAACCATGAATCAAGCATGTCCAAGGTATGTCATCCTTTCATTTGAGCAACACCTCAGAGTTGAGTCCTCCTAAAGGACATTCAACTAGGTATAAAACCTCACAACAGGTTACTTAAACCTCCTCAGGGTCTAAGGCACTCTTTATCTCATCCAGTAGGTAGTTACTTATACCATAGGTACCAGAAGCATCATCCTCTCTCCAGGGTTTGTTTCCTCTAAAGATAACCAAGATATCATCAGCCTCCAGGGGTCACGCATAAGGCGACCACTATCATCCACTTCGATCGCATCATCCTCAACTCCCCACTATTCCTCATATCTCAGGGTTTTAGGCTTCCAACCTCCTTGATGGGTTCTTGTTTTCTCTCTCTAGAGCTAACTCCACATCCAGCCATACTACTAGAGGTCCTCTCTCCATGAAGGCTCATACTCACAAGCATACCCCTATGT
The DNA here is from genome assembly GCA_963693085.1 of Alisma plantago-aquatica. Classification (NCBI taxonomy): domain Eukaryota; kingdom Viridiplantae; phylum Streptophyta; class Magnoliopsida; order Alismatales; family Alismataceae; genus Alisma; species Alisma plantago-aquatica. Next base: position 52,089,866 of record OY856414.1, read on the forward strand.
GGGTGAAGCCTATGCTCAACTCATGTTTGGCTCAATATTATCCATATTTCTTTATGCTTATCTCATAAGCCATCCATCGTGCCATTCTGGCCAGGGTTTCAACCTACTACCGTACCACTGATGTACTCTGGGTGCATGTTATCCCCTACTTGCATAACCCATAGGGTTTCTATAGGTCCTTCACTAATCTCATCAATGAAGGAGCTATTCTTCACTCTAACATGCCTGACCCTTTCCAGGGTTGGGTCGTCAGAGGTACTAGGTCATCTAACCTCTCATGGCTTGTGTGGCATCCCAAGGTGTGTCCATCCAAACACCCAGTCAACCATGGCATCTAATTTACCATGTCATCTTTCCTTCTAACCTCCACTTAGGGTTAGGGTTAACATCATCCTCAGAGGATGTGCTAGGTCTCTACTTTTAATGGAGGTCTCTACCTCCAAGACTAATTTTCTCTACTCATCCTCCTAACAAGAAGGTTTAGCCTCAGGTCTCTCCTGAGGGTAATGACAACTTATGTCATACGACCTAAGCATGTATCTATTCTTTTATGCTTACTCTATTAAGCTTATGTCCATGACATCTTATTTACATGCCTTTTATTAATTTGGTGGAGGATTCCTTAATCCTTATCAACCTTACCCATACCTCAAGAGGGTGAGGAGAAGAGAGGAAACCCTAATCCTTAAGGTCCTTAACAGAATTTGAGTTGAGAAGAGATGAACAAGATGAGAGAGTTCTAAAGGTATCTTATTTCGAATCATACCCTAAGACTTTGGCCAGGTAGTCACACGGATCCGGGAGTCCTCGTATTCCGACTAGTGGTGCGGAGGAAAATATTGCCATCCCCCATTCATGATCCTTTTCTAGACACCTCTGTCTCTCAGATAATCCTCTAATAACTCCCTTGGGTTCTACAGAATTTATAAAATTTAATGATTATTAAATATTAATTGAGGAACCTATGCTCTGATACCAATTGTAACGACCCTGCCTCCTGGTAACCCCCAATTAAGGGAGATCTGAAGGTCAGAGCCGTTATTCAATTAACAGGATAAAAGGTTCGACAAATAATCAATAATAATTATGAAATTCTACTAACTAACTGGAATTTGGTATAAAATTAAAACTTTTCTTACCTTTGAAAACTTTGGAAATCTATCTATCCAGAGCTTGAATTATTCTATCTAATCCTCCTTGCAATTTATTTCTTATTTCCACAATGTGTCACTTTATTGTTTGTTCTTTCATTTGTTGTTCCTAAAACGCCGACAAACAAAACGTCGGTCAGTATATCGAAATATATTGGTATGTGGGGACAACCAAAATTTTGCACATAAGGATAACAATCTAATTATCACAATCAAGTTAATTAACCGGCCAATATACATTTTCCAGTATGACATTCTCCACCGCGTTTGCCCTAACCCTGGCATCCCCACCTTAGGGTTTCCCTTGCTAATGACTTAAGGCCACCTTCTCAATCCCGAGCTTGGTGCATGGGGTCACCACTCATGGTGCCCTCTAGCCATGCAATATCATAGGCCACCTTCTCATTCCTGAGCTTGGTGTCTGGGGTCACCACTCAAGGTGTCCATTGGTCTACCCATATGGGCCTGACCTTTGGCATCATCCATCAGGGTGGCATGTAGGTGCGAGAATACATACTTCTATTATTAATGTGATAATCATGGTGACTTTATAGTTTGCAAGTATGAACATATAACTAATAATTTGCATTCAATGTGATTAACCATCCGGAAAATCCTCGAGAAACTAAGGCGGTTATTCATAATTAACCACATACCTATTAAGCAGACTTGAATGCATAAATAACCAATCAAGAAATCAAACAAGTGCACATAGGTTGATCCTAAAAAAGGCATCCAATTTCTCTATCATTAATCATGTCATCTTGAACCATTAATCCTAGTTGTTTTCTAGGTTATTTGTCCTTTTTAGGGTTTTGACCATAATTAGGGTTTCACTTCCTCTTTACCACTTTTACTTTATCTTTATCAAAATATCCATCAAACCCTAATTATCTCAGTTTATTTTCCATTAAGATCTTAAGATCATATTTGGATCACAAAAACCCTAATTTTCATATTACTATATCTTTTATTTTCTTTTTCCCTAATTTAGGGTTTCTAAACTTGTTAATCAACATATTGAGTTAAAAATCCTAAACCTTGTAATTCTATCATAAAAACAGGTTAAAAACCATCTTAATCATTAATCAAGTAAACCATGCTCGAATTAATCTATTTGCAAGATTAAAACCATCTTTGGTTAACAATTAGGGTTTATATTCACAAATTAACACCTTTCCCATCAAATTATGTACTTTTGCAAAAATATACAGATTTAGATATCCAAACCATTTTTAATGTATTCCTCATATTTTTCTGATCATTTTTCAAGTATTAACTTCCTTCATCCGAGTCTTCTAGTAAAAGATACAATTTTAATAAGAAAATTCTCTTTTTATGGTTTATTTATTATTTCTAGAAAAATTAGAACCGCCCGATCCATGGGCCTTGGATCCACTGAGGATCCAAAGGCCTTGAAGGAGAGCACCTTTCTTTTGCAAACAAAGGGAACAAAAGATGAATATGCCCTTACCTGCAAAGAGGACATGGAGGGGTAGAAGTGTAAAAGGTCAGCGGTCTTCTTCTTCTTCCTTGCGTCGAGCAAGCAGATCCAGGTGGTCAACTCGAGGGTTGACTTGGAGCCTTCGGCCACCAGCGACCGCGCAAAGCTTCCAGGAGCTCCGCCTCCTTCAGCCGAACCTGACCGCAGGATCAATTGCACCCGCAAGCACATCAGGAGTCTCCCCTTCTCGCCGGACTCTGGCGAGGTTCATGGTGGTGGCGAGGGTCAGGGTTAAGACGAACAGATCAATTGAATTCCCAGAAATGTTCTTCGCAACAATCCGCAGCAATTGGTTTAACAAAAAGAGGCATTGGTCCCCTAGTTCATCCCTCCCTATATATAGGGTCGGGCAAGCCCCTTCCAGATTGGGGACTTTCCCAAACGACAACCAAACCTCGTCAAACCAGGATTGTTTCTCTTCAGTTTCTTTCCTTGAGTTCAACAGAATCATCAACTAACTAGTACATTCAGTGAAACACGAGAAATATAAGAGGGGAAGTCCCTCTGTAAATCATGGAATTACAGTCCCAGCAGAACTTGGACGATGACCGTTCCACGTTGGATCAAGATCCAACGGCCTTCGTTGCCCGCGATCAAAAGAAAATTCCTTTTTCTTTCTATTTGTCAGATTAATGTCTTAATTTGGAGGATTCTTGTGAAATTAATATCTCCCAAACTACAACTCCTTTTTGGCTCAAATTTTAAGGGAAGGTTTGTCTTGGAATTATATATCTTTGTACAAAATTTGGGAAACAAATCCCAAGGGATGAGAAGGCCTCCTTCTCTCCTAAGTTATTCATTAATTTATTCAAAATTAATTGCTATTTCCTTTCCCTTTGCCATTATCTTGTTATTTTGGGTCCCTTGGACCTCAAGAAATTCCAAAGGCATGGATTCCCATATTAGGGAAAATCCATTTGCCTTTATCTTCTTTTGAAAGTCAAATTCTCATATTTCCCTTTTATTAATCAATTTCTTTTCCTTTTTAATTCTCTTTTTAAGGATTTCTCTTTATCTCTCCTCTATTTTCCTATTGGAATTCCTTTTAACATTAGTAATCCTTGGGATACGAAATCCACCAAGGATAACTCAATTATACCTCTTTTCACTTATTTTCCACATTTTATCATTATTTTCAATTCCTTTCTTAACAAGGAAATACTTAATTGGTCTTTTCTTTTCTTGTTGCATTCTCTATGCAACTTTGGACTCCTTGGGACCCAAGGAACCCAAGAGGCATGACATCCAACTTTGGATTGTATTCATTTGCCTTCTGGAGGTTTCCACACCTTTCTTTTCTCAAAAACTTAATTATTCATTTACTAATTGAATTTCCTTGTTGGGCCCAATAGTCAATAAAGCCCACAAAGCAACCATCAAGGCTATTGTAATGAAATTCATACATTCAATCAAAAGACATCATTATTTGTTCATTTATCTTTAATATGAGAAATTACATTTCTCAGCAAATGAACCCAAAATTGGGGTTGTAACAAAACCCTTATTCAAGGTCACGTTGGATGATGTCTAAGTACAATGAACGACATGTGATGAGTGTAGTGAATTTAGGTCTAAGAACCAAAATCTCCACTGTCGCTATGAGAGTTGATTCTGACTACCATTCTATGGTCTCCATGTATCACTCTCAAGGTGGGTTTGTCCGCTACATTGTTCAATAACAAGTACCTATGTTCTTGGTTTGATATCACATATCATGAAAAATGAGATTTTGTCATCAACTAACACACACTCTAGTCTTATGTATTATTGTCATTTATTTTGCTTCCACATGATATCTGACTAGGGACATAACAAGAATGTATGTACTCTTATCATTCATATGATGCCATTGTTCAGGTCCTCAACCTAAATACATACGTCATTGAGTAACATCATTCCTTAGACATCTATTATATCTGTGTCATCATCTCATAATTCAGACAAAAATAATAGATAGAATTTCCTTTATTATTATCAAATTTGTTATCTAAAGCCCTATTACAATTATCATATGATTGGCTCTCTGGGCATACATACCAACAGACTCCCACTTTTACTTAGAGCCAATCACCCATGAATCTTATTCCAAGTGATCTTAACATGTCCATCATGTTTCTACTACACAAGCACTTTTATAGAGGGTTAACAATGTTTGCTTCTAGTTGATTTTTTGCAAGTTTCACAATTTCTTGATATATGACTTCTCATATGAGACAGAAATATCATAATATGCTATCAGAGATTCTTTGCCTATCTTGTAGCTCCATTGTTGACACATTATTTCTACTGTGCCATTAATGGTCGAAACCTCTCATAAGTTCATCTATATGAACTTCTTGATCCATATAGTATCATTTGTTGTGTACATAACACCTAAGACACTCGGCTTATATTGTCGAATTAGCATCTATCACTTGCTCAAAACTTTTTCAGTTTATAGTTCTATTGTAATGTCAAAAACAAAGTTAGATTGTGATCATTATTTGTCATTTTGGAAGCTGACATCAGTGTTAACACTTTGCAGAACTCTTCCTTATTACCATAATCAGGAAACAAATCCTTAAGTGCTTCTCAAGTGCTTGAGGATGCTCTTTATGGCAGTCATAGTCACTCTCACTAGATCTAATAGATGTTCACTCATCATGTCCAACACATACAAGATAATAGGATGAGTGCATTACATTACATACATGATAGATCCTATTGTGAATGCATATGGTATCTTACTCTTGTTGTCATGTTCTTCACAAGAATTGGGATGCAAGGCTCTTGAGAGACTGATTCCATGAAACATGGTCAAATCTTCTCGTATTGAGTCATGCATGTTGAACCCCTTCAATATCTTGCCAATGTATATGCTCTTATTTAGGTTAAGAAGCTTTCTAGATTTATCTCTATGGATCTTGATTCCTATCATATAGGATGATTCACCTAAACCCTTCATAGAGAAGGTACTTCCCATTCAGGTTTTAACATTTGTAAGATAAGGACGTTATTCCCCCTCTTTAGGTGGAATATAAATATGGTCCCACTAAATTCTTATAATCACGGATTTCATCTTCATTTTGAATCAAGTCAAACTCTTTGATTGTCTTGTCAAATAGAATATTCTAGCTCTGAGATGCTTGCTTCAATCCACAGATTGACCTTTATATCTTACAAAATTTATTTCCAATAACTGGATTTATAAAACCTTCTATGATGTGTCATGTACACATCCTCTACAATATTCCTATTAAGGAATGTAGATTTAACATCCATCTTGCCAAATATCATAGTTGTAATAAGATGCAATAGCAAGCATGATCCTAATGGCTTTAACCATGGCAACTGGTTAAAAGACTTTGGCAAGTACAATATCTTGAACTTGTTTGAAACACTTTTCAACCAATATTCCCTTATAGGTTTGTACATTACTATCCATGTTAGTCTTTTCTCAAAGACTCAAATTCACCTTATGGGTCTTACCCCTTTAAGTGATCCTCCAAGGTCACACCTTGTTGGTGTACATGGATTCGATATTTGATCTCATGGCCTCAAGCTATTTCTCATACTCTGGTTCCTCAATAGCTTCTAGATAGGTTGTTGGTTCATCATCTTATGACCAATTCGCCACCTTTTGGAGTTACAAGATATCATAGTCTTTCAAACTCAAGGCATGTTCTACTAGAACTACAAGTTTTTGTGTGTTACATAAGGAACTCGAGGTGCCCCAACATCTTGTGATTCTCTATGTTCCTATATACTTCTTTTAGGTTCAATGCTTTCTTGTTGGTCTCAAACTTTTCGAGTTCTAATTTTCTCCCATTGATTCCTTTGGAACTAAATTCTTTTTAGGAATACAACCATCCTGACAACAAACTATTTTGTTGTTGTATTGGAATAAAAGTAGTATTAATAAAATAACATTTATGTGATTTGTGATGAAGTTTTTCAAGAAACTATTTTCTTATATGAACTTTTAATCATAATCTTTACAAAGACATATCGGCACACTTCCCATGCCATATCTCATATGGTATCTTTTGAACCATTTTAGACGCTACATTTTTTAGTGTAAAGCATGTGTCTGAAAGGAAATTGAAGATCAACTAGATTTATTGATGATCACACCATGACTAACATGTGTGATTCCTTCTTTCTGATATACTATCATTGTGTTTCAGGTGGGGTTCATCATTATACATTATCATTATATCCTATAAGGTTCTCAAACTTTTGGTTCAAAGTATTTTCCATATGAATCATATCAAAATGTTTTAATACTTATACTAAGTTGGTTATGTACTTTATACATGATCTCCTTGAACACTTCAAGAGATTCATACTTGTATTTCATGAAATACAAAATACCATATCTACGAAGATCATCAGTAAATATAATGAGGTACCTTTAACCACCTCTAGCATTTATTCTAAAAGGTCTATATATATCATTATATGTGAGCCCTAATGGAATACTTGCTCTCTCACTCCATCTAGTGAAAGGTGTTTTTGTCATATTGCCTAACAAATAAGATGTGCATGTCTCTATTGGTTCAACAACCAAAAGAGTCTAGATAACCATCATTATGGGTTCTCAAAATGCACTTCTCATTTTTATGATCTAGATGACAATGCTATAGGTATTCATTGTTTGAGTCATCAAGTCATTCACTATATGTGCCATACACATATTTGTCTCTACAACTATCAAGTATAGATTATGATACATAAGGTATTTCCAAACAAGATCTTATCTTTTAAAATGAAACATCAATTTATTCACAATATTTTTCCATATAAGACACATGATGTTTTCATCAATGGCAGGTACATAATAGCAATTCACTAATTCTATTACATGCCCATTACATGAATGACATATTCTAACTGTAGTGGAAACAACTCTTTCTCTATATAGTTTTGGCTTATTTCTTCTTGGGTCCTAAAGTGGATATCTCTATCTCCTTCTTCTTCCTAAGATCCTCTATATAAAGAGTGAAGTTCCTTTTTTAGTGTCCATGCTGGTGACTGTGGTGGGACTTTCCTTCCTATTGACTCCTCCCTTAGCTTTCGATGTAGAAGACTTTGGTTTTTGGATAGCTTTAGAACTCTTATTATCTTTGCCTTTAAACTTAGACTTCCCTCTACTAATCATCATCATAGATTTGGGTTTGTCCTTCTTCATTTGTGCTTTAGTTGTCCTCAACATGCCAAATAATTCTGACAATGGCTTGTCAAAATTGTTCATGTTGTAGTTCATGACAAACTAGTTGTATGATTCCAAAAATGACTATAGAATCACGTCTATGGTCAACTCTTGAACCAAGGGAAATCTCATTATGTAAGGTTATCCACTTACCCAATCAACTTGAGTACATTAGGACCTATTGGATCTCCCTTAGTCATATTGCACTTGAACAATGCCTTTGAGACAGCATATCTCTCTTGTCTTGCCTGATCTCAGTACATGTTCTGAAGATGTGTTACCATCTCAATAACATCCATGTTCTCATGTTGTCTCTACAACTCATAGTTCATTGAGCATAGCATTAGACACTTGACATCCACAATATCTTCAGAGTGTTTCCAGTAAGCATCTGTGTCAGCCTAAGGTTTGTTGGGAGCGGTTTCATCTGGCTCCGGTATCTCTAGGACATAGAGCTTGTTCTCTTGAGTGAGAATGATTCTCAAAGTCCAAAACTAGTCATGGAATTTGTTCCCATTCAACTTTTCCTTTTCAAGGACTTATCGCACAGAAAACATGTTTGTGTTTGTCATTAGATTCTACAAAAATATTGCAACTTTAGTCAAAACAATTTCAATTAATTTGATTTGATAAGTTTGACGATATTAATTAGGCCTTTAATTGATTATCCCTCCCATTAATTTGTTAAATCTATATCCCTCACTACCAATTCGGAAGATTCCACCGTATATCCATCTAGTGAGCCAAGATCCATATTTCATTAAATCATGAGTCGGCTTTGGCTGATTGCCCACAACTTGACTATTTTGGTAGACAACATTTGTCAATTACATCTTATGCAACTCTTAGATATATGGTGTGTACAACTTTTTGTCACATTCCATGTGTATGCTTCTAGGTACTTAATATCATTAAGATCATCTAGTTAAGGCTGCCCCAAAAGCCAACACGATAGAATATGAAAACTAATTTGGTAGATCTACATATCTACCATCACACATCCACAAGATGGATAGCGCACCACGCTTTGGCGTAACTTACACTTAGTCGATCAAGTTTTTCATGTGTCACTTCTGAAAAGCATCTAAGACTTAATATTATATGAGGGATTTTATATATAAATACATATACATATCCAATCACCAGATATTTATAGTATGTATCATATACATTCTATAACCACAACTAAACATGCAAAATTATATACACAAGTGAAGGTTATGGCCATACTATTATAAGTCCTTCAAGCCATAAGGAATTACTACCACCTAAGGTCTACATCACATGCAGCAACCTATTGTTAGTGAAGATCCATTCTCAAACCAATCCAGGTTTATCAGTTCAACACTTGAACCAATTAGCTCACCTCCTAGTCGGTCGGTTGGGCTCTTGAAATAGTCATCTAGTCTCAATTTCAAGTAATGTATGGACTCCTCCTGCCAATCGGTTGGCATCCCAGTTGATTGGTTCATCCTCCTATCATCTTGCCTCCTCTGTCATTCAGTTGATCGATTCATTCATGAGCCAGTTGATTCATCTGGAGCATAACAATCTTCTCATGAGGAAACATAAATTAAAACTATCCTAGTTCATATTACATTGTAAAAGGGAAAATCTCGAGTTACATTCGAGGGGAAATAGGAATAAGAGCATTAATTTACATTTAAAAAAGAGGAGAGAGAGTCTTGGTGTGCAAATAGAGATATAAACATGAATAAACAACCACAACCATGCACACACAGATCTAAAGTTATTGGCCATTACCACGCTAACATTCACCATCAAAATAAATTTTAATATGACACATGTAAATTACATATAATATATGTATATATATATATTATTTGGGATCGTATATGATATTTAATTGGATATGCGCATTAATCATTTTAATATTCACATTATATGCAATAAAAAATAAATCTAATCATATCGATTTAAATTCAGATACACTATAAATTGATGTGGCTCGAATACCATTGTTGGAAATCAAGGTGACAGATAAAGCAGCCAAAACAAAAAAATTAAAATTTAACTCCCTAACTAGCAGATCCCGACAACAATAATGTATCTGGAAAGAGAGTAAAAAGAGTCTTACTTGATAGAGCAAGTCCATCAACAACTCTTGATGCAGTAACATGCTTCTTCTCCAAGAAGCAACACACTTTTTCTTTAGGCAGCAACACTTGAACAATTGTCATTAGTGTCCTCCTGGTGCAACACCACGGATAATGGTTGATGGTGTCCTCCTAGAGAAAAGAACTCCTCACCTCTAGAGTAGTCCATGCGAACCACTAGGAACTCCATGTTGTGCTACCAGTGCTAATGAGAAGGATTTGTTCCTTCAAACATCAATGTACTAGCACTGATTTGCTCTCGCACAATTGTCTCTCCCATGCTATCCCTCCTTTTAATGGGTAGGACTTGCTCAGGCTCTCTATTGGTTACCACAACCAGAGAGGAAAAAAATTATCAAAGCTTGTTGTTGTGTATGGGAAGCCCCCAATACCCCTCTATTTATAGGAGAAGCTAGGGTCAGGATCTCCATTCAGTCTGGGAGTCGAAGGACAGAATTTATGAATTTATTGGAAACTATAAATGGTGAACCAATCGGTACATTGGTGAACCAGTCGGTTCAACCCCTGAATCGGTTAGTTCAACATGTTTTGGTGTTTGCAAACATCTTGCCTTTAATATTTAATTAATCTACAATCATGACATTAGCATCAATCCTTGATCCAATCCAGTTGATCATTGAACCAGACATTCCAGATCATGAACCAGCCGGTTCACATTATGAAATAGTCATTTCACTTATGAAACGATCGTTTCATATTTGAAATGGTAATTTCATATGTCCAGCTCATCCAAATATTCAGCCAATTGTTGTTTTTATTGACTTGACACTTGAATTGGTTGGTCCAACACTTGAATTTCGATTCAAAATCCCGTAAATCAATTTTCAACCTTAGTTGTTTAAATTGAATACCTAAACACTTTAGTAATAAAGGTAAACATCATCATGAATAGACTCCTATTCCAAGTGCATCCTATGTGTGTGACCCTATAGGTCCCAATTTACATTGGCAGTGAATGTTCATAACTAACTTATGACATCACAAGCAATAAGTGGTATATAGCAACACATCAGTGCTACCCAAGTAATTTGGAAAGTTGGAGAGCAACTTCAACCTACAATATGTGATCAGTTTTATAGTGATCATATAGTTCCCTTGTCTTTAGATATTCAGATTGAGCTCAAGGCATGGAATCATCATCCTCTCAATGTTCAATCCATGTTCCTTGAACTAGAGAAAACTGTCTGAGATGCATGTGAGCTCACATATCATATATTGATTCACATGAGTACGGTCGTATGTTTCTCAGGCTTGATTATCAAGTTTCCTAGATATCAATCTCATGTAGAGGGACAAATCCCATCTACATCACTCACATTCAATCCCCATGTGTCACAAAGTACTTGATCATCACCTTTATGGCAACCCTTATTCAAGTTCATGTTGGATGATGTCTAAGTGCAACGAACGACATGTGATGAGTGTAGTGACTTTAGGTCTAAGAACTGCAATCATCACTATCACTATGTGAGTTTATTTTGACTACCATTCTATAGTCTCCATGTATCACTCTCAAGGTGGCTTGTCCAATACATTGTTCTATAACAAATACCTATGTGCTTGGTTTGATATCACATATCATGACTAATGAGATTCTATCATCAACTAACACACACTTGATTCTTATGCATTATTTTCATCTATTTTGTTTCCACAATAACATCCGACTAGGACATAACCAGAATGTATGTACTCTTATAATTCATATGATCCCATTGTTTAGGTGCTCAATCTGAAGACATATGTCATCAAGTAACATCATTCTTTAGTCATCTATTTATCTGTGTCAATATCTCATGATTGATACAAACATAATAGACATAATTACCTTTATAATTATCAAATCAGGTACCTAATGCCCTATTACAATCATCATATGATTGGCTATCTAGGCATACATACCAACAAGGAAGTGTAGATCTCCCATTTTTTGGTATGAAGTTGCATAAAGATAGATTCTAAGCCCGTAGTTGATGGAAGAGGCAACAAAAAGATAATTGTGACTAGACAATAGTTGAAGGTTGCACAAGACAAACTAAAAATTTACACAAAGAAAAAACATAGACCACTTCAGTTTGAGGTTGGGTATGAGGTTTAATTGAAAGTTTCCCCATGCAAAGGTATATTGAGGTTTAGAAAGAGAGGAAAACTAACACCTCTTTATATGGGTCCTTACCCAATCATTCAGAGGTTTGGGCCAGTAGCATACAAACATGAGTTTCCTTCTGAGTTAGCCAATTTACATGATGTTTTCATGTATCCATGTTGAAGAGGTGTTATATAGGTACGGATAAAATCATAGATCTAGAGTCTATTCATGTAAGAGACTATATATCTTATGTTAAAGGTCATGTTTGAATTCTAAAAGGGACAATTAGAAAGCTTAGAAAGAGTGAAGTACACCTAGTAAAAGTTCTTTGGAAAAATCATGGTGTAGAAGAAGCTACTAGGGAGTTAGAGTCAAAGATGTATAAAAGTATCCCTTCCTCTTCTAGGAATTTTGTGACAGAATTTAATAGAGGGGGAGATTGTACAACCACACCTTGATTTCTTGGTAATGAAAGGTTTAATGGTAATATTGTAGATAAATACACTCATAATGATGTCTAGATTTAGTTGATGGATGATTATGTTTAGTTTGGATCTATATTCTTGATTAAGTAAATGACATGCGTTGATTATATGCTGGAAATATACTTTAAGCAATGATTAAGATTAAAGTAATAATTAAAGAAATAATAATTGAAGTTGTATCATCAAAAGAAATTTTATCAAGTTTTGTTGAAAAAGAGTAGAGAATTTAATTATTAATCTATAGAAACAAGATGAATCAAGTTGGAGTTGAAAGAAATTATAGTCTTTTTAGTTTTTGTACAGAGATTCTAGTGGTTGACAGCCTATGGGTTAAGATCAAAGGTTCTACACATCCTTAGATTGATGGTTTCTTGAAACCCTTACATCGATGTCTTAGCAGAGAGTGTCTTCTGAATGTTTTGGTAGGCACCATGGATCTAAGGTTGAACCGGTGAACGTCTACTTGTAGTTTGGCTGACGTGCATGAGCCAAATGTTTACTGGGCAAGAGCATGTCAATCATATGAAAGACGGATGGTTTTAGCAACAGATGGTTGTGATGACAGCCAACAACTGAAGGTGTAATGGTCTCAGGCCACAACCAAAGATTGTCTAGACCAAAGGCTAGTGTCTTTTAAAGGTAGAGTCATTTGATGGCTTCTCTGTTGAAGGAGGCAATTGACAGAGTGTTACCCGAAGGTTTGCCTTCTGATGGCTTGGTTGCACTGCAATCAAGCTTAACCAATCATGAAAATTTCATAACACTATAAATACTAGATGAAAACTAAAGAAACAAGATTTGCTAACTACATTTTTAAATATTCTTCTCTTCTAAAACCCTAGAGAGATGATAGAGGGCAATCTCAGAGGTGATTCTTAGGATGACAACAAGGAGGAATGTGGAAGATGATGAAAGTTGATGATTTTGTCTTAGATCAGACCTGGTAGGTGATTTTTTACCATAGATTTCTTCTTCTTTAAGTGTTCTCTTACGTAGAACTCTACCTTTTTGTAACCAAAGGCTTTTCTTGACTTTCATTCTTTGTATTCTACCTCCCAGGGTTCGGTTGCCAAAGGTGTTAGGTCACCCATGGATCCTATGGCATCCCAAAGGCATGTCCTTTCAAACACCTGGTCCAACTCATCTCTCTCTAACCATCACTTAGAGTTAGGGTTAGCATCATCCTCAGTGGATGTGCTAGGTCTCTACTTCCAATGGAGATCTCTATCTCCAAGACTAACTTATCCTCCTGACAAGAAGGTCTAGCCTCAGGTCTCTTCTAAGGACATGACAACTTATGTCATACGACCAAAGCATGTATCTATTATTTATTTTGCGCTTAATCTATTAAGCTTATGTCCATGACATCTTATTACATGCCTTTCATTAATTTAGTGGAGGGTTCCTTAAACCTTATTAACCTTATTCATACCTCAGGAGGGTGAGGAGAAGAAAGAAAACCCTAATCCTTCAGGTCCTTATCAGAATTTTATGATGAGAAGGGATGAATGAGATGAGAAGTCCTAAAGGTATCTTATTTCGATTCATACCCTAAGACTTTGGCCAGGCGGTCACACGGGTCCGGGAGTCCTCGTATTCTGACTAGCGGTGCGGAGGAAAATCTTGCCAGCCCCTGGTCGTGATCCCTTTCTAGACACCTCTGTCTTTCGGATACTCCTCTAATAACTCCCTTGGGTTCTATGGAGTTTGTAAAATTTAATAATTATTAATGATTAAATGATGAACCTACGCTCTGATACCAAATGTTACAACCCCACCTCCCGATAACCCCCAATTAAGGGAGACCAAGAGGTTGAAGCCACACCCATTAATCCCGAATCAAAGGTTCGACATATAACCATAAACAATTATTAAATTCTAACAGACTATACTGGAAATGGTAATAAAAATTTTCTTTACATACCTTTTGAAAACTTGGTTTTCTAACCACATCGATACTAATCTATCTAATCCTCCTTTGTACTTTAATTCTCTTTTAGTATCACAAGTGCCACTTTACTGTTTGTTCTTTTCATTGTACCTAAAACGCCGACAAACAAAACGTCGGTCAGCCGAAGCTGGTATGTGGAGGAAACAGATAATGTTCAATTATGTTAACAATATAATCATTCAAGTAATCATTTAACAATCAAGATTATGTTTTAAGCCATACAACTCAATCCATACATATTCTCGAACTCTGGGCTGTCCCTACAGTGGACATAGATTTCACCTCTCTTTTAGGTAATAGAGTCGCATGGCACTACCCGAAGGTAGCCCAATATATAACTCAATGTGACTTGATGGCCCTACCTCCATAGTAGCCATGTACTAAGTCACCCATGGACCTGATGGACCTACCCAATAGGTAGCCATGTACTAGGTCATCCATAGACCTGATGGACCTACCCAATAGGTAGCCATGTACTAGGTCTTTCTCTAACCTGATGGACCTACCCATAGGTAGCCATGTACTAGGTTAGCTATTATGCCATAGAGAGAACCAGGATCTGAGTTTGTAGGCATATACTCTTTGTGATAGTCATAGCCACCTTATAGTTTGCATGAACTAAATAAACATCCAGCAGTTTATTTAAAGCAACCGATAAAACATTCAAAAATCACCGTGAAACTAAAACGGTTATTCATAAGCGTAACCACATACCTGTCCAGTAGATTTCTCAAGCTAATATCAATTCCAACCAAGAAAGCAATCCAAGGAAGTAATTCAACCACATATTCAAGAATCCTGAAAAACACATGTATTCCATTTACTACACACTTTATCAAGATTCTTTCTATCCAACTTGAAATCGCTTCCTAAGGTTTCTGTATCCATTTTAGGGTTTCGTTTTGCATTTAGGGTTTTCCTTCATCCTTTACCATATTAAACCCTATATTTATGCCATTACTCACAAACCCTAATTATCTCATGTATTCTTCAATATTAAGGTTATCTTAACCAAAATATAATCCTATTTTCATATTATAGCCACATTAATCATCAATTAAGCTTCTTTTTCATTAAAGCTACTATTTTATCCTTTTAATCCATAACGAGATCATTATCCGCATCAAACATCAATTTCCAAGTTCATTAGGGTCAAATTAACATATGAACTCATTTGTCATAACTCTACCTTTTATTCATGAGAAAACCCTAATTACTACCTTTTGGGGTTTTATCCATAATTAGGAACTTTTATATTCAAAATGGATTTAGAACATCATAACTCTATCCTATTCATGGATTTGCACAATTGAGACCATTAAAAGGCATATTTTCCCAAATTAGGGGTTTCAAGCCCATTAATGCATAATCATGCACAAAACCCTAACTTAAGCCAATTATACAAAAAGATCATCTTTTTAGATCATTTTTCCTTGTTTAACAACAACAGGTTAATATTGGCTTAAATTAACCATTAAACAACATTAAAACCATCTATCATCAAATGTAAAGGTTTTTCATTAATTAAATCATTAAAGATGATAGCTTTATCATATTTATGTACATAATCTTCAAATTAAACTAATTACGTATAAAGATCATCCTTTTCGATCTTAATGTTCCTTTTTACATTTAATAGATTAATATCAACTCTAAAGATCCATTAAACCCTATTAAACACATTAATTATATCAAAAATAGGGTTTCTTAGTCTTTAATTCATTAAAGATGGTAATTTACACTACTTTTCGAACTATGATTAGATTCAGGCTATAAAACTATTTTTATTGGATTCCTCTCGTTCTCTTGATCAAAATTCATATATAACTTGTCCTAATCCGAGCTACGGTTAATTATCTATGAATTTTGCATTAAAACACTTACTGGACCAATAAGAAGAGGCCACGTCATCTGCTCCATGCAACGTTTGCTTTTTGAGAAATATAACGAAATGACTCTTTTGCCCTCCACTTGAGTCGTTGTGGTTTATACCCCGGAGGGGTAGAATCGTCCAACAGGCCTTTAGGTCGTCTTCAACCTTGGTCCAGCCGCACAGCTGCCGCGGACGGCTCTTTGCAGGGCTGCTCCGCCCTCCCTGGCTTCGCTGGGCCACCAGAGTTGGCTCCTATAGCCTCGCCGCACCTCCTCGTACCTCCAGATGTCCTCGGCCCGTGGCTAAGACCTCCGGTTGGAGCTGCGTGCGTCTGCGACCAACAGCCGACCTTGCAGCCATGTCGCTGCTGCCCGGCGTGATCTCGAGCATGGCGATGATGGAAGAGCATCCCTTTGGCATCGTGGGACCTCTCTCATCGATCTAGATGGACCCAAAAGTCCCTGTTGCTCCCCCGGTTTGCTACACTTCTACTTTAGGGTTTGTATGCCATGAACAAGAAGAAGAAAGCTTGGGATGTGTGGGGATCCCTCCTGGACCCGGACCAGAGGGTCTATCCTTTATATAGAGTGAGGAAAGGAGACTTAGGTCAGCTATATATGAAAAGGAGTCCCTCTCCAAGTAGGAAACTAATTCCTTCAAAAAGAAACTAGTTCTCTCTCTCTCTCATATTCCTTTAGTATATCCTATTTCTTATACAATTAGGAATTCGAATTTCTTCTTACTTATTCTCTCTTTCCTTGCTTTTAATCCATTGACACGAAAACATGTTTCCTTTTTAATAGAAACCACCATCTTTTGAAAATAACACAAAATCCCTTAATAATGAAACACATTATCATCTTATTTTGCCTTTTTAGTATTTTCTCTTTCTTCCCTCTTTATTGGGACTCCTTGGATCCCAAGATACTCCATTATTTCGAAATTCCTTTTATTGGATACTTATTATCCTTCTCGATGCATCTTTATGCATGATTTCACATTATCTTATTTATTTCTCATTTAAATATTCCTTTTTGAGGATTTATTTTTGTTTCTCTTTTATTTTCCTCATTGACATTCCTTTTATCATTAGAAATTTCATGGATACGAAATTCCACAATGGATCACCTAATTATACCTTTTCCCCCTTATTTCCAACATTTTCACATTATTTCCAATTTCTTTCTCTAATAAAGAAATACATAATTAATCTTTTCTTTTTCTTATTACTTTTCTTTGCAACTTTAGACTCTTTGGAACCCAAGGAATCCAAGAGGCACGAAATCCTCTTTGGATTTGCCTTCTAGAGGTTTCCACATATTTCTTTTCTTAAAATTCAATTATACATTTACTAATTGAATTCCCTTTGTTATTTTCCTCTTTATTGGGCCCAATAGCCAATAAAGCCCACAAATCAAACAACAAGGCTATTTTAAACGAAATCCAATTATTCTCAACCAAATATATGATTATTTTTTCAAACATCTTTAATATGAGAAATTACATTTCTCACTACTTGATCCCAAAAAAAATTGGGGTTATAACATCCTTCCCCTCTTACAGAAATTTTGTCCTCAAAATTCAAACAAGCAACAAACAATTCAGGATAAGATTTTTCCATGTCCATCATTGGCCCCTATGTGGCTTTTCCGTACTCATGGCGCTTCCACAGAACCTTTATCATCATTTATTATTTACCCTGAGTTCTTTCACTCTGGCGTCTATAAACTGCACAGGTGACTCAGGTCATTTCAGCCTCCCTTGGGGCTCACTAGGTTCATTGCTCAGCACATGGTCGGGTACCTCACATAGTGCTTTAAATTGGACACATGGAAAACATCTCCCATTACTCTATCCTGAGGGGTAGGGTCAAACCTAACCTTCTCCACCCATCCATCTCTAATGAACCCATGTATCGGAGACTCAACTCTCTTAATTATAACTTAGAGGGGTCGGATTTTCATGTCACATTTTCTCCCACAGTGAACTGCATGTCAGTCTACTTTGCATCTTCTCACGACTCTCATCGTCTCTAGGCTCCTTTCAGCCCTTGCACAATCAAAGTGACTTTATCTACACGCACTTTGGTCCCTTTTTTAACCATCATGTGGTCCTTTTCTAACCATCATGTGGTCCTTCTCACCAATATCACCTTACTGAAGTGGTGACCGACACAACCTCCCTTACAGAGCTTCATATAAAACCCGATACTGGATATGGTGGTCATTGTCACATCTTTCATAGGACAAGAACTGTCTCTAGATATCACCCTGAACGAGCACACATGCCCTCATCAGACCCTTTAGTCTGGATCATACTAACCATAGTTAGGGGTGATAAACTATACTAACATGGAGTTCTTCATGTACCTACTTCCACTTTATGGAAGTGAACCTTTAGGTCAAACTCAAGAACCTTTGAACTCGCTTCATGGTGTAGTTGAACCATCTCTCTCATGGGTAGTTTAACTAGATCTGTCCCCTAACAGAACTTTTTTTTTCCTCATATTTTCTAGGTAAGGCGACCTACCATAACCCCTATTGCATCTCGACCTTCCTTGATCCAGGGAAGACTTATCACAACATCCATAGTGTTGAGCTCTCATTCCCTCTCAGGGATTCTTTTGTCCTCTATATCGATACACTGGGTTACTGGGGTTCGTCCTTTACCTCCTGGCTTGCATGGCCATAAACCACATGCAACCTCATCTTAAGCATCTAACGTGCTATTGCCATTTCCATGGTGTATCATGATTTCCTGTATGTCATGATTTTTCCAAGATCGATTCCTCTTGAAACCCTAAACCACTCTAGTCAGGGTTTCATCACCTTCTTTTCTAAAGAAGTGCACTTGAGGTTCTACCGTAATCCTTTCATTGTATCAAGAACTTAGGCTGGCTAACCAAACAACCCTTAACTTTTCAACGCATCTAGTTACATCTGAGCGTCATCCAAACACCTCTCTTTTTCGAATCTTAAGGTTAGCCAAACAACCCTTTCTAGCTTCTAGTCAAACAAGTCAGATGTATCTCAACCAGAGCATCCATTACCACTTCACATCCTTAGGTATTAGGTAACATTACACTTCCATGTATTTCACTTATTATATTACCTCAAACTCCATGTCTATCTCTATTAAGAACACTCTTGATTTCATCATCATGGTGACCAAACTCAACCTGGTATAACTTGCAAGCTCCACTTAGCTCATGCTAGAAACATCCTCATAAGGTGACTACCTCATTCCTCTTAGTGTTTGCAAGCCATCCATCATTCATTCACTTTACCATGGTAAGATATCTTCTCTATCCCCATTTCTCATGGCAACGCTCCAACCTACATCATCTCTTATCCTTGGTGTATGACATGCATAATGTCCTATCTCTCACCCCCATAACAAGAGGAAATAAGCATTTGGCTGCAGTCCAAATACAGAGTTCTTCCTGTTCCAAGAGTAGAGATGGTACATCCCACCTTGCCAGTACACCTTTAAATCTAAGTTGCAACGTGTCGCATATGTCTCTTCATCACGAAAAAAAAATCATGATATCAAACTAGTCTTGAACCTACTGAGGTTTATATCCTTGGTCATCTCCTCTAGGTCTATAGGGTACCGACTCTTTTTGGGGTCATCCCTCATGCATCAAGAGAGTTCCCTACTCATCTGCCCTTTGGGTCCCACGAGTTTGTGAAGGTGATCAATCTCCTAACCCGTGGCCCTCAGACAATGATAGTTGTTACCTCCCGACCCTATGGTCATGTGCAATCTGGGGAATTAGGCAACTCCTACTTTCATCGGTCTTATCCCTACCTGACTCTTGGATAGACTTAGGATTCTCCATTACAGTCCATGTTCACTTAGTAAATACCCAAGTCTTCATCATCCCTCTTTCTGCATTCATGGGCTGACTCTCATCCGTTCATAGGCATCACGGCAACCTGCCTACCTTGGTCAAGCCCCATACTGGTCACCTCCATGGTAACACATTCACATGCAATAGAGATGGATATCTATGGGTCTACAGGTTCATTCTCATACCATGTACTTTTCTCTTAACTTCTCAAGATCATGTGAGACCTCTTCAGGTCACCTTAAACCATCAAAACTGATATACACCCTACCAAAGGGGTCCCTCTCCCAGGATGGGAGGAAAACCATCTCTTGACAACAAGATCACAAAAGCTCTATGGTCTAGGGTTTACATCCACACGAGCCTACTTAACCCTAACAAACCATTAAGGCACAAGCAGATCACTTACTGTACCATGCTAGGTCATACTTGTCCTCTTTCCTCAATGTTGGATCAGGATCATACCTTTCTTTATCATCAACCTAGTTGTGAGCGGTTCATAAAACACACCTTAAACTTAAGGGGCTTCTCTTTTCCTCTATTCATGTGGATTACCACGCTTGCTTCCTTAGGTACACCACTTCCCCTCTTAGGCCTAGGAACCCTAGGTTCACTGCATGCTCCTTCTCTTAACTACGAACCAAGCATGCAAAAGGCATGACATGCACTTATTGTCATCCTTCAACTCGAGCAAGACTTAGGGTTGGGTCCTCCTTAATGACAACCAATAGGGTACAAGGCTTCTTAACCTGCTACAAAACCTTTCTAAGTCTAAGGAACTCTTCTTCTTACCTTATAAGGTAAACATCTCTACCATAGGCACGTAGGCACCAGATGCTTCATCTTCATTTTCTAGGGTTGGTACCTCTAAAGGCAACCAAGATATCATCAACTTTCAGGGATCGATCATGAGGCAACCATTATCATCCATTGTTCAGGGTTTTAGGTTTCCAACCTTTTTGCTGGGTTTCCTGCTCTCTCTAGAGCTAACCCTACATCCAACCTCACCATTAGAGGTCCTTTCTTCATGAAGGATCATCCTCAAAACATGCTCTACGTGGGTGAAACCTAAGTTCGAACTTATGGTTGCGCATGATCATCCAGGGTTTCATCCTACTGTCAGCATTATGACGTGCCCTAGGTTCTAGCTATGCCCTACTGGTACAAGCCCATAGGGTTTCTATGGTCCTTCACTAACATCATCATCTAAGGAGCTATCAATTACCCTAACATGCACGACCCTTCCCAGGGTTGGGTTGCCAAAGGTGTTAGGTCACCCATGGATCCTATGGCATCCCAAAGGCATGTCCTTTCAAACACCTGGTCCAACTCATCTCTCTCTAACCATCACTTAGAGTTAGGGTTAGCATCATCCTCAGTGGATGTGCTAGGTCTCTACTTGCAATGGAGATCTCTATCTCCAAGACTAACTTATCCTCCTGACAAGAAGGTCTAGCCTCAGGTCTCTTCTGAGGACATGACAACTTATGTCATATGACCTAAGCATGTATCTATTATTTATTTTGCGCTTAATCTATTAAGCTTATGTCCATGACATCTTATTTACATGCCTTTCATTAATTTAGTGGAGGATTCCTTAAACCTTATTAACCTTACCCATACCTCAGGAGGGTGAGGAGAAGAAAGAAAACCCTAATCCTTCAGGTCCTTATCAGAATTTTATGATGAGAAGGGATGAATGAGATGAGAAGTCCTAAAGGTATCTTATTTTGATTCATACCCTAAGACTTTGGCCAGGCGGTCACACGGGTCCAGGAGTCCTCGTATTCTGACTAGCGGTGCGGTGAAAAATCTTGCCAGCCCCCGGTCGTGATCCCTTTCTAGACACCTCCGTCTTTCGGATACTCCTCTAATAACTCCCTTGGGTTCTATGGAGTTTGTAAAATTTAATAATTATTAATGGTTAAATGAGGAACCTACGCTCTGATACCAAATGTTATGACCCCACCTCCTGATAACCCCCAATTAAGGGAGACCAAGAGGTTGAAGCCGCACCCATTAATCCCGGATCAAAGGTTCGACATATAACCATAAAAAATTATTAAATTCTAACAGACTATACTGGAAATGGTAATAAAATTTTCTTTACATACCTTTTGAAAACTTGGTTTTCTAACCACATCGATACTAATCTATCTAATCCTCCTTTTTACTTTAATTCTCTTTTAGTATCACAAGTGACACTTTACAGTTTGTTCTTTTCATTGTACCTAAAACGCCGACAAACAAAACGTTGGTCAGCCGAAGCTGGTATGTGGAGGAAACAGATAATGTTCAATTATGTTAACAATATAATCATTCAATTAATCATTTAACAATCAAGATTACGTTTTAAGCCATACAACTCAATCCATACATATTCTCGAACTCTGGGCTGTCCCTGCAGTGGACATAGATTTCACCTCTCTTTTAGGTAATAGAGTCGCATGGCACTACCTGAAGATAGCCCAATATCTAACTCAACGTGACTTGATGGTCCTACCTCCATAGTAGCCATGCACTAAGTCACCCATGGACCTGATGGACCTACCCAATAGGTAGCCATGTACTAGGTCATCCATAGACCTGATGGACCTACCCAATAGGTAGCCATGTACTAGGTCTTTCTCTAACCTGATGGACCTACCCATAGGTAGCCATGTACTAGGTTAGCTATTATGCCATAGTGAGAACCAGGATCTGAGTTTGTAGGCATATACTCTTTGTGATAGTCATAGCCACCTTATAGTTTGCATGAACTAAATAAACATCCAGCAGTTTATTTAAAGCAACCGATAAAACATTCGGAAATCACCGTGAAACTAAAACAGTTATTCATAAGCGTAACCACATACCTGTCCAGTTGATTTCTCAAGCTAATATCAATTCCAACCAAGAAAGCAATCCAAGGAAGTAATTCAACCACATATTCAAGAATCCTGAAAAACACATGTATTCCATTTACTACACACTTTATCAAGATTCTTTCTATCCAACTTGAAATCGCTTCCTAAGGTTTTTGTATCCATTTTAGGGTTTCGTTTTGCATTTATGGTTTTCCTTCATCCTTTACCATATTAAACCCTATATTTATGCCATTACTCACAAATCCTAATTATCTCATGTATTCTTCAATATTAAGGTTATCTTAACCAAAATATAATCCTATTTTCATATTATAGGCACATTAATCATCAATTAAGCTTCTTTTTCATTAAAGCTACTATTTTATCCTTTTAATCCATAACGAGATCATTATCCGCATCAAACATCAATTTCCAAGTTCATTAGGGTCAAATTAACATATGAACTCATTTGTCATAACTCTACCTTTTATTCATGAGAAAACCCTAATTACTACCTTTTGGGGTTTTATCCATAATTAGGAATTTTTATATTCAAAATGGATTTAGAACATCATAACTCTATCCTATTCATGGATTTGCACAATTGAGACCATTAAAAGGCATATTTTCCCAAATTAGGGTTTTCAAGCCCAATAATGCATAATCATGCACAAAACCCTAACTTAAGCCAATTATACAAAAAGATCATCTTTTTAGATCATTTTTCCTCGTTTAACAACAACAGGTTAATATTGGCTTAAATTAACCATTAAACAACATTAAAACCATCTATCATCAAATCTAAAGGTTTTTCATTAATTAAATCATTAAAGATGATAGCTTTATCATATTTATGTACATAATCTTCAAATTAAACTAATTACGTACAAAGATCATCCTTTTCGATCTTAATGTTCCTTTTTACATTTAACAGATTAATATCAACTCTAAAGATCCATTAAACCCTATTAAACACATTAATTATATCAAAAATAGGGTTTCTTAGTCTTTAATTCATTAAAGATGGTAATTTACACTACTTTTCGAACTATGATTAGATTCAGGCTATAAAACTATTTTTATTGGATTCCTCTCGTTCTCTTGATCAAAATAATATATAACTTGTCCTAATCCGAGCTACGGTTAATTATCTATGAATTTTGTATTAAAATACTTACTGGACCAATAAGAAGAGGCCACGTCATGTGCTCCATGCAACGTTTGCTTTTTGAGAAATATAACGAAATGACTCTTTTGCCCTCCACTTGAGTCATTGTTGTTTATACCCCGGAGGGGTAGCATCGTCCAACAGGCCTTTAGGTCGTCTTCAACCTTGGTCCAGCCGCACAGCTACCGCGGACGGCTCTTTGCAGGGCTGCTCCGCCCTCCCTGGCTTCGCTGGGCCACCGGAGTTGGCTCCTATAGCCCCGCCGCACCTCCTCGTACCTCCAGATGTCCTCATCCCACGGCTAAGACCTCCGGTTGGAGCTACGTGTGTCTGTGACCAACAGCCGACCTTGCAGCCATGCCGCTGCTGCCCGGCGTGATCTCGAGCATGGCGATGATGGAAGAGCATCCCTTTGGCATCGTGGGACCTCTCTCATCGATCTAGATGGACCCAGAAGTCCCTTCTTGTCCCCCAGTTTTCTACACTTCTACTTTAGGGTTTGTATGCCATGAACAAGAAGAAGAAAGCTTGGGATGTGTGGGGATCCCTCCTAGACCCGGACCAGAGGGTCTATCCTTTATATAGAGTGAGGAAAGGAGACTTAGGTCAGCTATATACGAAAAGGAGTCCCTCTCCAAGTAGGAAACTAATTCCTTCAAAAAGAAACTAGTTCTCTCTCTCTCTCTCATATTCCTTTAGTATATCCTATTTCTTATACAATTAGGAATTCGAATTTCTTCTTACTTATTCTCTCTTTCCTTGCTGTTTAATCCATTGACACGAAAACATGTTTCCTTTTTAATAGAAAACACCATCTTTTGAAAATAACACAAAATCCCTTAATAATGAAACACATTATCATCTTATTTTGCCTTTTTAGTATTTTCTCTTTCTTCCCTCTTTATTGGGACTCCTTGGATCCCACGATACTCCATTATTTCGAAATTCCTTTTATTGGATACTTATTATCCTTCTCGATGCATCTTTATGCATGATTTCACATTATCTTATTTATTTCTCATTTAAATATTCCTTTTTGAGGATTTATTTTTGTTTCTCTTTTATTTTCCTCGTTGACATTCCTTTTATCATTAGAAATTTCATGGATACGAAATTCCACAATGGATCACCTAATTATACCTTTTCCCCCTTATTTCCAATATTTTCACATTATTTCCAATTTCTTTCTCTAATAAAGAAATACATAATTAATCTTTTCTTTTTCTTATTGCTTTTCTTTGCAACTTTAGACTCCTTGGAACCCAAGGAATCCAAGAGGCACGAAATCCTCTTTGGATTTGCCTTCTAGAGGTTTCCACATATTTCTTTTCTTAAAATTCAATTATCCATTTACTAATTGAATTCCCTTTGTTATTTTCCTCTTTATTGGGCCCAATAGCCAATAAAGCCCACAAATCAAACAACAAGGCTATTTTAAACGAAATCCAATTATTCTCAACCAAATATATGATTATTTGTTCAAACATCTTTAATATGAGAAATTACATTTCTCACTACTTGATCCCAAAAAAATTGGGGTTATAACAATTAGTCTTTATGGGACCACTGATGTAGGTAGTTAAGCTAAGTACTTTGACTCTCTACCTATGTATCTAGGTTTAGAGGAGAAGTTTAAATTATTTGGAAAGTTGTTTAGCTGCCAAGGCCATACGTGGAGAGCCCCATTGCAGACTGAGGAGCTAGTTTAGTAGACTTAGAGTCTCAGGTCTACTCTATCTTGTATGGTGAGATCGTAGGTTGTTGCAATACTCCACATGTTGTGGTACACTTCATTTGGACCCAGTGCATAAAAAATGGAATAGGATAGTGAATGGATATAATTTATTTACTACAATCATTATCATATAAACTAATATGTTGAATGATTTACTATTTTAAACCATCATGTTTGTATTCATCTGCATTTGGTTGTACTAATAATACACATAAGATTTTTTATGGTTTCTTGTTTATTTTCTATGCACTAAGCCAGTAACTCATACAATATACTGAAACATTTTTTAGGCAAGGCCCCGAATCTATAGGGAGAGTCAGAAGCTAGCTTCCATCAGGAGTAGACCAACTGATGTGTCAAGAGAAATAGTTAGAGTAGTTAGATGGCCTTTTATACTTCCTTTGAACACTGGGAATGAGAGAGTGATAAATGAGAGCAGTTTGTACTAAGTTCTACTTTGTGTATATGAATCGACAACTCTTACTCTTATTTAAAAGTTGAGCTCTATTGTAACCTTTCATATTATGCTTAAACAAGTTGTTATGAGATATTTAAATAGTGTTTCAATATATTGAGCAAGAAGAAGTATTTAAGGTTGACTTTGAGTTAGTAAATTAGAAATGGTTGGTTAGTCTAAACCTTTCTTGGTGGGCTTAAACTGGTTTTATTGGGTTTGAGTCTCGTTAGGTATTGTAATTATCTACCTATCATCCATGATAGCTCCACCAACAAAGTTTTACTTATTTATCCTAATTAGGAAATAGTTATGTCCATGTTCCAATAATTAAGAGTTAGTTGTTGTTTTTATGTCCAAACATACTTAACTAAAATTCCACCACTAAAGACTAAAGGGTAAATGACTCCACCCCTTAAAAGGATCATTCCACTAACTCTCCATGCAAGATTTAAGTCAACTACATATAAAGAAAAATTACCCATCAGAATGCTATACTAAATCTAGTATATCAGGTTGACCTAATCGGTCAGAGGTCTTTTCATTAAGAGTTTTTCCTTTATCTAAGCTTCACATGGTAGTTTTGTTAACCTAGGAAAATTTACTATGATGTCAACATGCTCAACCATTACTAACCTTGCACAATCTTTTGGTTGGTCTGAGATCCTATAGACATATGTGTACCCAACTCCACCCTTAAAAAAAAAAAATTTCATCTACCAATGAGAATCCATAACATGGTCATAAAAGGTGAGTTGACTTATTCATACATAGCTACTATTTCTCCTCATAAGTTGCTCCTAAATTGGGGTTTAGATTTTACTATGACTAAACTAATGTTTTACACATCCAAGGTTTATAGATCTATCCTTCCTTAGGTGGTGACTTGGCTTGGTAAATCTTTGATGAATTTTGTAAAAACTTTTTTGTACATATAATACTATAATGGAAAATAGATTTTTTGAGAAAAACCTTGTAAAATAAATGAAAATGATGACAAAAATCAAAGAGAGACCAAAACACCAACCTTAACATGTTGAAACTATTATTTACATACCATAAGGTTCATAAGAATAATACATGCATCTCCTCTAACAACTCTAGCATGCAAGGCATAGACGCGTCTTTCTCCCCTCTTAACTAGGGATCATGGCACCTGATGATCGGTGTTGTCTCTTTGTTGCATAGTTCAATAGGGGAAAGTTCTTCATGAAGTTCAGGACATCGGGGTATGATGTGCCTGATTTGGGCATGTTGGCTATCTATTCATCCTTCTAGTTGTAGGGTTCTCTGATTGGCATCTACTGGGAAGGTGGTTGTTGGCACCTATGGCACTTGTAGAATTCATGTTCATATCCAGAGTGCTTACTTTGGTTGTTATTGCCTTTGTGTATCGGGGCATGGAAACTAGGATAGGACTCTATGGACATAGCTTTATCAACCATTTGTTGGAAGGTAAGGGGGAGCACATCTCACATGGTAGTTGATTCCTTCCAAGAGTAGAGTATATCTACAATCCTCATTCAAACCTTTGGTGTAATTCTCAAGTAAGAGGAAATTTTGCACAAAAGCAGGGACAAAGGGAACCTTGCTTCAAGATATAGAACTCCACTTCTTTCTTCCTAAGAGTTGTAATGCAAATGTATTTCTCATGAATGAGTGACAAGATTTGTTCCCATGTCAAAGTGGAAGTATCACTAGATAGAGCTGTCCCATTCCACCAAACTCGTGTTTGCCCATCCAACACATAAGAGGTTGATCAAACATCTAATGAGGAGGACAAGACATACCCACAAAATTGTGCTATAAATCTAAAACCTAGTCATCCTCCTTATCAACCATCTTCAGTTCACCTTCACCCTTGGAGTAGGGTGGCTGCATCTTCACAAAGTCAATCAGAGAGTACTCATTTGGCTCATCAAAAATAGGAGGGGTGATCATCTTTCCTACCATCATTGTGGTGAGAAACTATCATAATAGGGCTAAGTCTTGCTTAGGATAGACACCAATAAAAGTAGTAGTTGTGGGGTAAACAACACCATGAGATGTACAAAGAACCTAATAGCCCGAGTTGTTTCTTGGAGGAGGATCTACTAGCATGCCAAAACAAGGGTTTCTCTCCATATTATACTCATTTGAAAGGACAGACTCAGGGGCAGCACTGGAATCCTCAAATAGATTGTTCCTCCTAAAAGGTAGCTATAATTTCTAAGGAGAAACATACCATGGAAAAATGTTGAGACAATTAGTTCACCGACCACAAATAGGCTATGATACTATTTTGTAAGGAGGACGACCCGATAGATTTAGTCCTTACTTAATTTAAGAAAATAAAGCATACAACCTCATTCATTCACAAACACAGAATAAAAATTCTCAAATAAAGGGGTGTATACTATTTTCTCAAACAGATTGATAAAGAACATTGTATTATAGAATTCGAAAGGAAAATCTAATTATTACAAATTTTGTCCAAGTTCTGCAATGGGGCCACAAAGGGGAACTTAACAAGATATGAAATATTATATAGTAGGATAAGTTTGTAATGAGCAACCTATCCATCTTAGGTTGTGATAGGGGCAATATTATAACACTAGTGTAAAATATTCATGCATACAAACATAAGAAAATTCTGTAAAAATTTAGTATTACCCCAATGGGTGAACTGAGAAAGAGAGATGTAATGACCACATATGTGCTTAATTGGTAAACTAGGGTTTACCTAAATGATTAGATGCTTGATTGGATTGAACATCGTTTAGACTTGATTAATGATAGTAGATCAATTGTGATGTTTCAAACCTAAGAAGAAACTCTAACGATGATTTTAGTTTGAAGAATTAGGGTTTGAGAAATGTAAACCCTAATCGGAAAAAATTAAGGTTTTGATAGTACATGAATATGGAATTTGATTAGGATAGAAATTTGGTAAATGATTTTTCATATTTTCTAAAAAAATTATTTAATTGAATTTAGGATATTATATGTATAACTCAATGATGCATATTTGAGAAAAAAATTATAATATTTGAGTGTTCTTTGAATGTGGTTCTCGGTCGAACTATACTTCGACCAAAATGCTGACAGAGCGCTTTTCAACAGTGTAGTGTTTTGCTTTTATTTATTTATTGGTAAATCCAAATGATCTAAAATTTTAAATAGATATCTGAAACTCAATCATAAACAACATGTAAAATTTTCATAATTTTTTGATGCATTTAGACCTTATCAGTAGATAAATTATAGTAATATTTTTATGACAGAAAATTCAGCTGAAATAAGAGAAAGTATAATGAGGGATCAATGTGTGATTGACCCAAGCAGCTCAATTTCTCTATATGGTCAAGCTAACACACAAGGAGATCTCATAATTCATGATTCAAACCAGAGAAACGAAATCCTAGAGAGAGAGGGAGAGTTAGGATTTGAGAGGAGAAATTGATGGAGATGTTGACCTAGGGTTTTACGGTCCGAGGAATAATGAAATCATGTAAGTTTAGCTTCTTTGGATATAGTTTCATGGTGAATCTTCTCTCAGACATCAAGATTCTATCCCTCCCCTATTTGGATTTGAAATCATATCAAATCAAGTCCTTTTCTCACTCTTTCTTCATAATCTCTCATTTTTAGGGTTTCGAGTTGAAAGGAAGAAGAATCAGGTGAATTGCTAGGGATTTGATATGAGATTGAGATTTTTAGGGATGAGCTGCGTTTTTAAGGTTTTCTCACACCTTAGGGTGAGTGGGAACTTCTTTTAAATAGTATATTGCATGAAAATTGGTTAAATCATCCATAATCTTTAATTGCTTAGTATGCGACTATAAACCCTGAATTGTCTATTTGATCTAAGTTGTTGCAAAATGATATGAAATGGATTCATCCTCTGTTTGTTTGAATTTCAGATAATAAATTCATATTATAAATGTATACAATACATCCCAATGAGAATTCCCTAAGTATTTGCAAAGGTTATAAGAGTAAACTGAAATATAGGGAATTTGTCTATGACTGAAATTGTTGTATAATTAAATAGAGAAATTTATTTATCTGGATTCCCTTGGTTATGAATGATTGTTTATCTAAACTCATAGTACATATATGTCAGATACTATCTTGGATTTCATTTAATGTGAATAGTGTTTGATTGATATCTCAGTAAAGAGGGTGAAACCCTAGATGCAAGGAAAGTTGGATATTTGCGAATAGATATCGTGAAATCTATTTGAACGGATTTTCTTGACATGATAGACTTTATTTATTCAATTTTATTATTGATGCATGTTATCTCAGTGAATGGCATGGAAACCCAAATTCATCTCAGTTCCAAGGTTTCATACATATATTGATTTTATATGATTTGCTAATAGTAGTCTTTATTCAGTGATTGGTAAATGAAACCCTAAGTATAGGGTGTTCAATTAATCAAGTATTTTGATATAAATGTTCTCAGTATGAGATGTGGTGATGCACAACTCGAGATTTGGGTTGAGGTGCACATTTTCCAAGAAATTACAAATAATTTATAGGTGCAAATGATGATTTCCCGTATGTTAAGTAATTAACTCTTATCATTGTATTAAGAAGTTCAGTTGCATGTTTCTAGTGTATAAAGTATCAAGTGGACATGTATTCTGTTATTTAAGAATTGTAGTCTGCCTGTCGGTATAAAATGTTGATTTCTCAGTATATTATAGTGTTTTGAGTATATTGCTCTGCCAAGTTTAGAATGATATACATGTTGTGTTATAAACTTCAAATAAATAGACATGGTGCAATAGAGATACGAGAGTCAAGTATAAGTAAGGGAAAAGATACAACATAGTAAGAGCTTTCCAAGAATAATAAAATAATAGACTTAAGAGCCTTGAACACCGTAGATTTCCTATGGATGTCTGTACTATAGGGAGGAAATGATCCACCCTGGCAGCGGCCAATATACGGGGATTGGATCTCACCCACAGAGCGTGCGGGGAGACGAAGCCCTTGAGGAAGTCTCCTAATAGAAGACAAGTTACCCAACATGAACCAAAGATCCCGGTGGTAACCCAGAGGTACCCATAGAGTGTACCAAGATGAGGCCCACAGAGCATCTCAGACCCTCTTCTTGTGTATTCAGCCTAGAAGGAGAGGTCCAGTTAAAGGCCAGCTGTTTAGCCACTTAGTCAGATGTGACAGTTTGAGTCAAGCAGACTCGGATTTAGTTCTAGGCTTAGCTTCCCAGGTTTTAAGCTAAGTCTTGTACGGTGAGATCGTAGTTTGCTACGAGTCTTCATATGTAGAGTACACTGTATATGATCAGTGCATAAGCTAAAATATGTTCATATAGGTTTAAAGAGTTGTTTATAAGAAAGAAAGGCTAAGAAAGATCCGAGTACAGTTTCCCAGCAATTATTATTTGTATGTTTCTAAATTATTAGTTCTCATTGAAATTAATCAAGCATGCTCATATATTGATTTACTCTTGTTGATATCTAGAGTATCCTGCCATATTTATGATTTGTCAATGATCAATCTCTTTAAAGCTTAGTGCTATTATAATTGATATCGATTGCTCAAAAGTATGTCTGTAATTATATCAGTTCATTAGACAGTTTCTTTGAAGTACTCATTCACTGAGCGTGTAGGATCACCCCTCTACTCACAATTTTTTTGGGAAACCACGTGGACTTGAAGAAGGTCAAAGCATCAGAGTAGATCTACCACATGAGTTAAGTATGAGATTAGTTAAGTTCAGTCAGTCCTTGTCACTCTAGGTCCTTGTAAAGAAATAAGAGAGAGTTGTAAATGATGATGTATAACATTATTCCTCTTTAGCAATATATGTGAATCAGCAAGTCGTATGTGCTTAAAAGTATGAGAAACATAATGAATGTTCATACATGCATTTTTACTGTTGAAATCAGATCAGAGAAATCAATGTTTAGATTCCCTAGTAAAGCTAGTTTGTGTGGTTCAATGTGAGAAAAAAAAGAGTTTGAAAAAGAAGAAAAAGTTAAGGGTGATCTTAGTATTACGTTAAATCCTCAATTTATGTCCTAATCTCATGATTAATGGTAATTGTGAGATTGAGGTGTAACAACTTGGTAACAAATCCTAGGATGAGTTGTCAGGAACCATTAAGTTAGTAAGTTAGAGTCATAAGTGTAGCAGATAGGATATGTTATGATGTTAGGTCTAGGGATCTGAGTATTTGGATATCATGTCCCGGTATCTGAGTACTTGGATCAACAAGTATCAAGCTACTCTATCTATTCTTGCATGTATACCCTGGCCAGGTATACAGTGGAAGGATGGTCTAGAGAGGAACCCTAGAAATATTAGGGTTAGAAACAAGATAAGTAACATGAATTAAGAGCATAAATATAAAATGAGATAGAACTTTCATTTCATATTGTTGTTTTATTGGAGATGAATAGAAAGGCTCTTATATGTTTGAATTCAGATATTCAGTATTTTGAAATATATATGGGTCTTTAAGATTTGTTGTACACTATGCAGTTGTAGCATTTTTTGATTACATTTTTTGTATCAAGTAGACTAGAAATGATCTTTTAATGAGCTTTCCTAAGTGGATAAGTTTTCTTCCACACATTTGAGATGAATAGGAGTTGAGTAATCATGAGTAGCTCTTGGCTTCAGGACTGTAGGTTCGGCCTGGTCCAGCTGGTAGGATACAATACTGGGATCTAATGACTCCTATTAGTAACATAACAAGAGTAAATTCTTGACAGATTAGATCCAAATTCTAGTATGAATGTATATACTCTAAGATTTTGAAGTATAAGGGAAAGATTGGGATAACTAAGAATCAGTTGGAACTGATATCTGAGATCCAACTTTGGGGCCTCATATGAGAAACCCTTAATTGGGAATAAAGGAACGCAACATAAGGTTCAGACTAAGTTTAATTATTAGTATTATATGAACTCTAAATATGAAATATGGAAAAGATATGAGAAAAGTATGTAAGGGGCCAAGATATTAAGAATCTATCACGGAACTGTTCTTACCCCAATCCCAATCCTACTGTCTAGACAGTAGAAAAAAGGATTGAAGCGCCCGTCCCTGAGTGGCCCAATAAGATCTATCACACTGGCATATACAATAAGAAATAAATAACTCAAAAATTGGATAAATAAAGAACAAACTAACCCAATATGGAGATATATTCGATTTATCTTTGTCATTAGAGTGTATGAGTGCGGAAGCGATCTTATTCAGTATTCCATTTGTATAGCCTAAAATCAAGAAAATCGAGATACAATCATGCATTTGCATGGTACGCTGTCAAAATCAAGTAAAACACTTTATAAGAAAATAAGTATACTTGGCAGGACTTATATTCAAAAGAATAACAAGCAATTTTCAAAAACCAACATTTATTCGACAAGTTTTTCAAGCAATTCAACTTTTATTACGAGTTCCCATTATGATGTAATTCAAGAAGCATGCTTATATATTTTGTGTGACTCTATTACCCCAATGCGATGGGGAAGGTCACTAGGCTCCTTCTCACCATAGGAACATAGGAGGCCAATGTACAAGTCCCACCTCCAAATGAGGGGGTTGTTGCACTCAATATCAACATTATCAACATTATCAATATCATCGTCATTATCAATATACGGGCAGTCATAATAGGCATGCAATTTATGTTTTCATGTTTTTCAAAATATAGTATAGAAAAACATAAGACTAATCATAGGGAACAGTAGCTCATCCAAGTAAATAGCCAAGTATATAATCAAGAGATACATAAAAGTATTTTAAATACAACCAAGGAGGAGTTATATAATAGCATACCTTTCACCGAAGATTTTGAGTATATAACAACAAGAGTAGAAGATCAGGGTCTCAAGTAGTTCCTAGATCAAACAAGATATGGATCTAGGGTCAAGATCATATTATACACCAATACCAATTACACCAGATAAGGTTTTTCCAATCCTATTCATCCCTACGGTAGATCATTCATTTATAGTCAACATTATATCAAGATTTCAATATTTACTCAAGTGTCAAGCATATTCGAGGATGGATGATCTACCTAGGTATTTTAGGAATATATTTGCTAACCCTAATTATTATCATCAATATTTGAGTCATCATTCAAGCTTCTAGATCATCATCTTGATACCTAACATCATTTGTGTTCAA
Organism: Alisma plantago-aquatica; assembly: GCA_963693085.1. Classification (NCBI taxonomy): domain Eukaryota; kingdom Viridiplantae; phylum Streptophyta; class Magnoliopsida; order Alismatales; family Alismataceae; genus Alisma; species Alisma plantago-aquatica. Next base: position 52,124,458 of record OY856414.1, read on the forward strand.
GATTACATCAAGTTCTGGTTTGTATAATGAGTAAAACAGAGATCAAGATACGCCACAAGATTTAGATAAAGTATAATATTAAGATGGAGTCATCATATTCAAGGTTGAATCAAGTCAAAAAATAGGTCAAGTCTGATTTAACAGTCCCAAAATAGATACCAGAGTCATATATAAGGTTACCAAAGTCTAATCACAACATTGAGTCATTTAGACTAATTACATAAGCAAGAGATATATATTTAAATATATCAGTGATCGTCATTCGAAATTAGGATTTAGGAGTATTTTTATTGGATTCACTGGATTTTTCTGATCAAGATAGACTATTTATTCATCATTTTTGGAGTTCGTATGCATTTCTACAATTTAAACGAGATCTGGACATTTAATATATTTTCCATGTGAGAGGGCAAAAAAAATACCTTAATCGGGGGGAAATGAGGACTATTCGATTCAGGAAGAGTGGTCCAGATTGTGCCACATAGGCACACAGTTTGTTCACTTAGTGGGCCGGTTCAAAAGCTGGTTCGATTGGTGCAATGCTTGATTTCTTGGTTCAATCAACGGTTTAGTTGGTCTGTCAAACCGGAGGGTTTCTCTTGAACCGAGCAATTTGGGGACTCTTCCCCTTCTTCGTTGACCCTCGTATGAGCCATGAAAGCCATAGGAGGAGCTCGCCAGAGTAAAAGAGATTTGAGAGAAATACGAGCCTAGGAGGGCATCGGAGCTGCCGTCTGGCCTAGCCTCTCCTCCACGAAGATGATTGATGCCTTGATCGTCGGGTAGATGAAGCGAGGGAAAAACGCCCAACCTAGGCTTTGCAGTGGTGCCACACAACAACAAGAAGTCAGGGAGGAAATTTAGGCACTCAAGGCCAAGAGGAAGGAGCGTTGGTGAGTCTGAGAGATAGGTGTGGCTATTACGGACCTCGGGGGGGGGGGCTTTTTATAGTGTGGGGTTAGGGTTTTAGGGCTAGACAAGCCTTGGTTGCAGCCATAGCCACCGAAAAGAGAAGAGGAGGTGAGGAGCTTGTTGTGCTGATGTTATAACACTTCAAAGGTAGTCAAATCTGGGCTCGTTGAGTTCAAAATCACGAGAGGAGTGATTCTATCTGCTCATATTTTCAAACTGGGGTCGTGAGCGGGAGATTGGTCGTTTTGGCCATCTTAACACCTTCCCGCTAATTGCGGGAGGTTGAAGATGATCTCCTGGCCAAACGATTGGGCTGAGATCCATGAGGACCTGATCTAAGGGCCAAAAATTGCCCCTGACTCCTTTACCCCTGGATCGCTAATGTGGCATAGCCAAAAAGAGGGCAAATAAAGGGGGTTTTAACCCATTAACTTCAAGAATTCATAGAAATTTGTAGGAATGTCCAAATGACCTCAAATTTGGACCAAAGCTTTAGAAAATGTGGGCAATAATTAGAAAATGTTTTAGAATCAAAAGATGAAGTTTTATTGACCAATTTGCTTCTTTGGACAAAGTGATGATTGAATTTAATTTGACGTGTGATAATGTGTATAAAAACTACATTGATCACCATATTTTGTATTTGAGTCTCAAAATTGATTTAGGGGTCAAGAAAAATGATTGGGGACCATGAGTGAGTATAAGTAGGGTGAAATTCTAATTAGTTCATATTAATGCTAAATTTCACTTTGTCACATCCTTCCCTCCTTAAAAGGAATTTTGTCCCCAAAATTCAAAAACAACCTCAAAATTGGGACGACCTAAATCCAGATCATATCCTCAAATATTAGAACACCCTCAACTATATAATCATGTCCTCAAATTTCAAGTAGTACAACCCTCATAATTGGCATTCCATGTTCCAAATCATAATCAACTTGGTATTAGCACCATTTCATCATCAAGCAATAGATTATCAAGGTCAATGCATATATTGTTCAAATTCATCGCATGAGTCACAAATATGGAGAGCATCCTATTGATCACAAATTTGTAGAGATCATATTTTATTTCAAACAAATAGAGTCCTTGAATCAAGTGTACAAGCTGACTATCAATCCCAAAATCACAGGGTCTTAGCTTCTACGTTGGCCTAGGTGGGGTTATACATCCATGATTTGAGATTTCATTTTTCAACATTTTGAGACAACATCATACTTTCAATATCACTATTTTGAGCTCAAAATCAATGGGAAGGTCCCACCCTAGTCCTAGTGAGAGCTAAACCCTAATTCATAAATCGAGAGATTCAAATTAGTCATCATTTCAAAATTTCAAGTTTGGGATTTGGAAGTCATTAGTCAGATATCTAGGGTGATCCCAAGGTCCAAATAATGTGAACATAGGATTTGTATCATTATTGAGATTAATAATCGTGAGTCACAATATTATATATCAGTTCAAGGGTCGGGATTTTTGGACATCAAAAGTCATAGGTCCAGAATTTTGAAGCTAGGGTTTAGATTCCTATTTAGACCTTAGGGGAGATCACTCATCTATATTCAGTTTCAAGCAACAATATTCAGAAATATTTGAGCAACATATCAAGATTTAATTATCAAGGTATACAAGGTTGATGAATGATTTAGGCCTAGGTCTATCTAGGAAGTCAACCACAAGCTATAGTCAACATTGTCGTATATCAAGGTCATTATTAAATCAAGATTCAAGATTGAGTACCCATCATGGGTTTAACCTATTAGGCTTAGGTAAACCAATACAAATTGGGTGAAAGGGTATACCTTTCCAAACTCTAAATAATCAACCATATGAAAATTTAGAGGTAGTCATAATAGGGATGTGACCTAGGTTAGGGGAGTCACGAGTCAAGTACCACCCTAATCTAGCACATTACCAACATTAGTCACGATCCACTAAGATTATTCAAATAGGGAGAGTATCAATGATCAAAGCATGTTTTATAAGGTCATAACATCAAAATTCAAGATAATAGGGCAATAATGTCAATATTTGTAATCATTTCCTTTCATGATCAAGGTAGTGATAAAATAGAGGGTTTGAATTTGGCATTCAAGGATTTAGAGAAAAGTAGTGCAAAATCTCCATAATCATCATATCAAAATCGAGATTGCAAAAGGCATCAATAGTCAATAGAGAAACTTCTTTTTGCATCATAGTCTTACATCATGGTTTTGTGAGTCCTAGACTTAGTCACTTAATAGCATAGTCAAGGTGTGTATAAAATAGGATACGAGTTTGCTTAACTATGTTTGAGGTTTACTCAACAATAGGGCAACATGGGTTTAATCAAATAGGGACCTTATCAATAATAAGGTATAAGGTATAAGTTATCCTTATTTCACCATATCATAACCTCAAACATAGTCAAAATTGAGTGTTCATGGTATTAGGGGTCAAACATGATTATTTGATTTCAAAATTAATTGATCAAAATCGAGTTTTCAAATTAAGGTCAGATCATAGTATCAACTTTCAAAAAAATAGCGATATTCATTTTCCCATGCATAAGCTACCCATAATCGAGACATCATTTGGTAAAAGGTCACAAGAAAGGACCAAATGAGGGGATGAGAAGACTACCTAATCTTCATCTACATGGGTGGCTTAGTATTGTCCTTAAAGAAGAGATGAGATGCTAGAAGACTCTCTAGGGTTTCACAAAAGAACCTTTAGGTCCAGTTCTGGATCAATTAAGGCCAGGTAGAGCGTGGGATCTCAGCCACTGTGAATACGGATAGGAGAAATTATGCCAGGACCCCGAGCCTAGACACCTCAATTTTCACCATTAAGAACTTTACGGTTTCTTGGGTGTATGAGACTTGAGAAATTATTTACTTAAAGTATATGGGAGTGTGTAAGCTCTGATACTAACTGTCACGGAACTGTTCTTACCCCAATCCCAATCCTACTATCTAGAGAGTAGAAAAAGGATTGAAGTGTCTGTCCCTGAGTGGCCCAGTAAGATCTATCATACTGGCATATACAATAAGAAATGAATAACTCAAAAAGTGGATAAATAAAGAACAAACTAACCCAATATGGAGATATATCTGATTTATCTTTGTCATTAGAGTGTATGAGTGTGGAACCGATCTTATTCAGTATTCCATTTGTATAGCCTAAAATCAAGAAAATCGAGACACAATCATGCAATTTCACGGTACACTATCAAAATCAAGTAAAACACTTTATCAGAAAATAAGTATACTTGGCAGGACTTATATTCAAAAGAATAACAAGCAATTTGCAAAACCAACATTTATTCGACAAGTTTTTCAAGCAATTCAACTTTTATTATGAGTTGCCATTATGTTGTAATTCGAGAAGCATGCTTATATATTTTGTGTGACTCTATTACCCCAACACGATGGGGAAGGTCACTAGGCTCCTTCTCACCATAGGAACATAGGAGGCCAATGTACAAGTCCCACCTCCAAATGAGGGGGTTGTTGCACTCAATATCAACATTATCAACATTATCAATATCATCGTCATTATCAATATACTGTCGGCTTGGGGAGGGGGCTTTCGGCTGTCGTTGTGCGCCTCCCCTTCCCCCTAGGCCCTTTCCTCACCCGCCGTTCTTGGTTCGTCCTTGGTGGATCTCTCGCCTGGTCTCTCGTGGAGTCCCAAACCCTAGCAACGCCGCTTGTTCTCTGGCATTTGGGTTTGCTCTGCTTCCCCATCCCGGGCCTCTGAATCATCATCGCCGGTTTGGAAAATATAGCAGGGATAGAGGATGGCACGCGGGTTAGGAGGATCCCAAGTGGAACTGGATCTGGTTGCGGAAGACAGGTCGAGTTGATTAATCGACGCCCAACTAGTTAAATGGTGATTAGTGGGAGAGGAGTCGCACCCTCATCCAGCGTCCAGAGATCCCAGGCGATTTATCATGCCCAGATGCTTAGGCAAGTGTCGACCCTATCCTTCTATCCTCCTGCCCTCCTTCCTCACTGCCATGGCGAGATCGAGAGTCCTGGTTCGTCAAGGATGCAAAAGCCACATCGTCTGCAACCTCTTGCTGCATCGGCGATCATGACGTGGCACTTCACGCTCACTGTTGGTTCCTGGGGTTCTGACTATGATGCAATAGAAGGACTCCATTTCGGGATCTTTAGTCAAGTTCTTCTTTGACGCTGAGTCCATGCGACGCATAGGGGTTTCCTCCTCATCTTCACATTGTTTCTACTTCTGGTGGGATGGTGGATGGGCGGGGTCCCTGATGGGTAGCTTGCTGGCAGTGGACCTTCGGACCTGTCTGATGTTGCTGTGCCGATCATGGCCACATGGTGATGCACAGGATGGGTCATGGGGGGAAATTCTATTATCCTTCCTGGCTCTCCTGGGAAGCGTGAAGATACACCCTCGTGGTGTTTGACAATATGCCACTGCCAGACAATAGAACGACTTTGCTAGGCATCTTCTGCTGATGCTTGTTTGAGCGCCTACTAGATGCTTGACCAAATCCTTTCTGTTATCATTTGGTAGGGTGTAGGCTACAGCTGTAGCTGGTGTTGTCACCCTTCGGGTGCTTGTTATGGTGTTGTTGTGCAAACAGTAGCAAGCTGAGTAGCAAGCTGGAGGTAATCGCTCCTGGTCCTTTTTGTCCTTGTCAGGCAAAAAAGCCTGAACCGCTTACTTCCTGGATGGCTACATATTGCTGCTAAAGGCTCCTAATATGGGTGTTATGACGACTGATGAAGATGATTGGAAGTGTTCTTGAAATCCATTCTTTCAGATAGATGAGCGTATTGCATATGGAGGACAGGGGGCTTCCTTTTCATGGACATAAGCTGGTTGTCATGACCATTGGATGTGCTTCTTGGTTCTGTCTCTGGTTTTCTTGGTTGCTTACTTGGTTGTAGATTTGAGTTTATCGATGGCTGACCCTTGGATGATGGTATCTTCCCTTGTAGTCTAAGGTTGTTTCGGGTGGTTTGATGCCACACTTTGAAGGTGGACATACTGTTAGTGGTTTTGAGTCGTTTGTAGGCAACTCTACTACTACGTGGTTGTTGCTAGCATAGGACATGTGGTTTTCATCTTTTTTCTCCTTCTGCTTCTTGGGAGGTCTTCTTTAGGCCTCTAGTGTTTGTCTGGATTTATATCCTGGGTTGTAAGGGGTGCTCTTATGTACCCAAAGTTTTGGGCTTCATTTAAATAGTAACACGAGTTTTTACCGACCAAAAAAAATATAGTATAGAAAAACAGAAGACTAATCATAGGGAACAGTAGCTCGTCCAAGTAAATAGCCAAGTATACAATCAAGAGATACATAAAAGTATTTTCAATATAACCAAGGAGTAGTTATATAATAGCATACCTTTCACCGGAGATTTTGAGTATATAACAACAAGAGTAGAAGATCAGGGTCTTAAGTAGTTCCTAGATCAAACAAGATATGGATCGAGGGTCAAGATCATATTATACACCAATACGAAGTACACCAGATTAGGGTTTTCCAATCCTATTCATCCCTAAGGTAGATCATTCGTTTATAGTCAACATTATATCAAGATTTCAATATTTAATCAAGTGTCAAGAATATTCGAGGATGGATGATCTACCTAGGTATTTTAGGAATATATTTTCTAACCCTAATTATTATCATCAATATTTGAGTCATCATTCAAGTTTCTAGATCATCATCATGATACCTAACATCATTGGTGTTCAAGATTAGATCAAGTTCTGGTTGGTATGAGTAAAATAGAGATCAAGATATGCCACAAGATTTAGATCAAGTATAATATTAAGATGGCATAATCATATTCAAGGTTGAATCAAGTCAACAAATAGGTCAAATCTGATTTTACAGTCTCAAAATGGATACCAGAGTCAGATATAAGGTTACCAAAGTCTAATCACAACATTGAGTCATTTAGACTAATTACATAAGCAAGAGATCTAGATTTGAATATATCAGTGAGAATAATTCGGAATTAGTATTTAGGAGTATTTTCAATGGATTCAATGGATTTTTCTGATCAATATAGACTATTTATTCATCATTTTTGGAGTTCGGATGCATTTTCTACGATTTAAACAAGATCTGGACATTTAATCTATTTTCCATGTGAGAGGGAAAAAAACCTTAATCGGGGAAAAATGAGGATTGTTCGATTCAGGACGAGTGGTCCAGATTGTGCCACATAGGAACACATCTTGTTCACTTAGTGGGCCGGTTCAAAATCTGGTTCGGTTGGTGCAATGCTCGATTTCTTGGTTCAATCAACGGTTTAGTTGGTATGTCGAACCGCAGGGTTTCTCTTGAACCGAGCAGTTTGGGGACTCTTCCCCTTTGTCGTTGACCCTCACGTGAGCCATGAATGTAGGAGGAGGATCTTGTTGGAGTAAAAGAGTTTGGGATCAAGATGAGCCAAGGAGGGCATCGGAGTTGCCTTCTAGCCTAGCCTTTCCTCCACAAAGACGGTGGATGCCTTGATCGTCGGGCAGATGAAGCGAGGGAAAAACACCCAACCTGGGCTTTGCGGTGGTGCCGCACAATAACAAGAAGTCGGGGAGGAAATTTAGGCACTCAAGGCCAAGAGGGGGGAGTGTTGGTTAGTCTGAGAGATAGGTGTGGCTATTACGGACCTCGGGGGTGCCTTTTTATAGTGTGGGGTTAGGGTTTTAGGGCTAGACAAGCCTTGGTTGCAGCCATAGCCACCAGAAAGAGAAGAGGAGGTGAGGATCTTATTGTGCTAGCATTATAACACTTCAAAGGTAGTCAAATATGGGCTCGTTGAGTTCAAAATCATGAGAGGAAAGATTCTATCTGTTCATATTTTCAAACCGGGGTCGTGAGCGGGAGATCGGTCGTTTTGGCCATATTAACACCTTCCCGCTGATTGTGGGAGGTTAAAGATGATCTCCTGGCTGCACGATTGGGCTGAGACCTGTGAGGACCTGATCTAAGGGCCAAAAATTGCCCCTGACTCCTTTACCCCCAGATCGCTGATGTGGCATAGCCAAAAAGAGGGCAAATAAAGGGGTTTTTAACCCATTAATTCCAAGAATTCATAGAAAATTGTAGGAATGTCCAAATGACCTCAAATTTGGATAAAAGCTTTAAAAAAATGTGGAAAATAATTAGAAAAAGTTTTAGAATCAAAAGATAATGTTTTATTGACCAATTTGCTTCTTTGGACAAAGTGACGATTGAATCTAATTTGACGTGTGATAATGTGTATAAAAACTACATTGATCACCATATTTCATATTTGAGTCTCAAAATTGATTTAGGGGTCAAGAAAAATGATTGGGGACCATGAGTGAGTATAAGGAGGGTGAAATTCGAATTAGTTCATAGTAATGCTAAATTTCACTTTGTTACATAATCAATCATGAGGAATGGATTATATAACCGAGTACAATATTTTTATGTACTCCAAAGCAAAGGGAAAATAGAACAAAGGAGCTAAGTATACAATAAGTACATAGAAGTGAAGAGTTTTCAGAAGAGTTAAAGTGAAGAGAACTAGATGAGCGTGTAAATCATCAAACTAGGATAAGAAACTTAGTTGAAACAAAGAGAAATGTTGGAAATAATGAGCTTGATTAAGGAATGAGGGTTATGATATAATTGAGAGCATGGAATGTATACCTTTATTAATAAGTTTAATACATTCATCCTTACTGCCTTTGGATTATAAGTCTCTATATAACAACAAACTAGTTTCTAAAAGAAGAACAAAAGTTGAGCTAAATAAATGAATAAGTCATACAAAGGTAGACTATATTTAGGAAGGAAAAACTTGATTGAAATAGAAACTATGTTCCACCCATGCATGAGCCGTTTGATTTAAAAATAAGGATATGTAATGTATTAAGCATAAGGTGATACTAGTAGAGAGATTATTGATTTAGAATTTCAACTTCACATTAGTAGAAGGATAAAAGGAAATATATGCAACATGGTATACATGATCATACACATAAAAGAAGCAACATGATCATAAGAGAAAACTAGAAGTTAAATATGGCATGTGGAATAGTAGTATATGGTAAGGGGATTATGAAAAGTAAAGAAGGGGTTTGAAACATAATGGAGTAATATAGATTATAAACGAAAGAGGTTGCGAGATTCAAGAAAGTGCTAATTAGTCAAGTATCCTTGTTGATAATTAATTAAACCTACATATGAGAAATGTATTATTGAATGTTTGAAGATAAGAATTCTAACCCTCAAAATCATCTTCTCTTCCATATATTCCTTAATGAGAGTAATGTGGGAATGAAGTGATAAGAAAATGAATCATATATGATGCATAACCACCATGGTAGAGACATCTACTGAATGTAATAATGACACACAATATGATGATGAAACCCTAGAAGGGTAATTGAAAATTTAATCTATCTAAATGGCCAAGTAATAGAAAGGAAACTCAATCGATAAGATAAAGAAGACTTTAGTAAAACTTGCGAGATCCAAAGTTTGAATTTCAAATTAAGGGAGCAAAGTCACATCACAATAACATCATGCTACTGATAAGGACCAAACCCTAGAATGTTTAGAGTTGTAGTAGTTAAAGGGATGTCACTAGTGATTTGACCTTGAATACTAGCATCTCTATAAAACAAGATCATGAGATTTTCACTATGAGAAGTAAACTAGCACTGATAGTAATCCAGGGTTTACAGATAGATAATCTGAAAGGTAGATAAACAATATGGAAATTATTCAGAGTAAAGAGTAAGATATAAATTTGAAATGTAACAAGTGTGTTTTGATCAAAAGGAGAAATACAATATGAGTGAAGTGTGATATGAGATAAATTCTTACAGTGATAGTAAGAATGATGAATAATCTATTTGTACCTTGTATGTTTCAATTTTAAGAATATTTAATCTACATGATTAAAATGAGAAGGATAAGTAGCAAAAAGTAAGTAGTAGTGAATGAGGAGAGAGATAATAGAAAACAATGGCTTTTAGTAATATGTGAATTTGTTTTAGAAGTATAATTTGTTGAAGGTATATTAAGGGATGTAAATTGGTTCTACGTATGATTTTAGTGTACATGTGCAACCAATATGTTAATTAAAGGTGTTTGATAGTTGTAGTTGTTGGTATGTATACCTTGAGAGACAATCATGGGATGATTGGTGGGATACATTAAGATTGATTTTATAAGCATCAAAGGCAAGCTTCCAATTCTTTCTGGTTCAGTCATATGAGATAATGATAGAATAGATTTAATGTCTAGAGAATGACAATAGTCAATGATGTATGCTTTCACATTAAGGACCTAAACGATGAGATCATATGGATGCTTAGAGTTTGTACATTCTCATTATGTCCCTACTCGGATGTCATTGTGGAAGGTAGATAGACAGCAATGGCACACAAGACTAGATTGTGGTGTTGGTTGATGACAGAATCTCGTTAGTCATGATATGGAGATATCAAACCAAACACATAGGTACTTGTTAGAGAACAAGTGTACTGGACAGACCCACCGTGAGTTTGACACATGGAACCATGACATGGTAGTCACAGTCAGTTCTCACAGTGATAGTGGTGAGTGTGATTCTTTGACCTGAAATCACTACACTCAACATATGTCGTTGGGTACACTTTGACATCATCAAACACAGTCCTGAAACATGGGTTGTTATAAAGGTGATGATTGGGTGGCTTTGACACATAGGGCTTTTGAGGGGTGAGTGATAGATATGGGATTTGTCCCTCCTGAGGGAGTTTGATATCCATGGCCACTTGATGAGTAGGATTGAGATAGGTGTGCACACATGTGTGAATCATTATGTGATATTGATGTCATACATATCTCCTCCAATCTACTCTGAGATCAAGAAAGTGAATGAACGTTGACAGGATGACTGTTCCATGCCTTGAGTTCATTCGGAATATCAGTGACAAAGGAATTATACATTTTATGTAACACCATTCATGGATTGTAGGATTGAAAGTTGTTCTCCAACTTTCTATTTCACTTGGATAGCATTGATGTGTGACTAGGCACCGCTCTTTGCTTGTGAGGTCATAAGTGTTATGGACTTTCACTGCCAATGTGAAATGGACCTACAGGGTCACACACATAGGATTTAACCTGGAAGAGGAGTTTATCCACAAACAATGTGTAGATTGATTACTAAAGGAGTTTAGTAGTTCAAATAAACACTTAATCAATTGATAGCTCAGTATCATAGTTTTCAAGGTGTTGGACCGATTGATTAGAGTATCGGAATGATTGAAACTGTAATTGACTGATTTTGCACAGTCTGCACTCCCAACCGATCGGCTCATGTGATGAACCGATTGTCTCAAGTTGGTGAACCGATCGGCTCAACTGGTGAGACGATCAGCTCATGTATCAATGAGATGATCGGCTCAATTGTTGAACCGGTCGATTCATGTGACCAACCGAGATTGTTTCAAAATTTAGAAGAATATTTTGCAAATACAATTTGTTTCACTTGTACAAATTTGATTTGGACAAGGATTAATATTTGATTAGTTGGAAACAAATATGAAAGTCAATTTGAGTTCGACCAGGACCACAAACCAATCGGCTCAGGTGTTCCAACCGATCAGTTCAAGTGTGAACCAATCGGCTCAGGTCCCCAACTGACTATTTCATGCTTGAAACGATCAGTTCAGGTGGCGCGGTTGGTTGTTTTGTGGAAAATCCCGAACCCTTCTACTCCTGCTTTAATCCTGCATTGCCCGGGGTAAAGAACCCTATCACGTGACCCTCCTATATATATAGGGGTATTGGGGGCTTCTCAGGAACAACAACTCAGAACACCATTTTCTCTACAAAGTTGTCATTCTCTCTAGTTGTGGTAACTGAGAGAGCCCGAGCAAGTGCTACCTGATAAGGGAGGCACAGCAAGGGAAAGACAACTACAGAAAAGCGACTGGTTGCAAGAGAGTGTGTCAGTGACTAGTACGCTGAAAGGAGGGTGTGACTCCTTCTGATTCCTTGTGGGATAAGGAGATCGGAGTTCCAGGTGGTCTGTGTGGACTACTTCAGAGGTAGGAGACTTCTGCCGCTCGGAGGAAGCTATAAATCCCGACAATACCGGTGAGACCAGGAGCTGCACAGACACCATCCAAGATTGGAGGTGAAGGTCGTGCAAGCCATGAGGTAACGTCATCGAGCAAGCCTCGAGACAAGGTATGCCTTTACAAACCATCCTTCCTGTTGTATAGATGTTGACGTGATTCCTTTATTCTGGGCTTGGGAGAAGAAATTTTTGTTTTTGTTGCCTTCTCTGTCTCCCCTAAAACCCAACAGTGGTATCAGAGCCACGTCAACTGCTCTATACTTTAGGATTATCGATGTGATCGATTTTGGTTTGTCACCTTTATTTATTGTATACGATGTGAATAAAATTGGCTTTATGCATGTCCAATCCTAATTCCAAAAATCCCAATATACATATATGATATGTAATATGAATGCACTCGATACGTGTCTCCCTTAAACGCATTTTATGGTGGATGTGTAGTGTGGTTATGGCCAATAAACCCTATGTGTGTGCTTGGTTGTATGTGGTTGCTTGCATCTCAGTCTGTGCACTAATTCTCCATCTCTTATTCTTGATGTAACTCGAGATAACTCAAGATTTCTTTCCTACCTTTGCTCCCCCCCGAATGTAACTCGGGGTTTCCCAATTCAAATGTAAAATAGGATCGATCTTTTATTTCCTATTATGTTGAAGAATGGAGGACAATCTGACGATGACTGGGATGATCGGTTCAAGGTGTGAACTGATCAGTTGGCGATCCAGACGATCGGCTCGAGGAGCGAGTCAAGTGGGTGGTGACTTGAGGAGATGCATGACGACCAGGCGAACGGATCAGTTGGAGGAGCCCACTGATCGGCTGGTGGCACCCAGTCGACCGACCAGAGCGAGCAGGTCATTCATGTGATGAGTTGATCAACTCAGACGGATATAGCACTTCATCGTGGACAAGTTGCATGTGATGTAGACCTAGATGACTGTGATTCCTCTTGGCTCAAGGAACACATTAGGATGGCCATAATCATCACCTTTATCATTTCGCATGTTTTCTGTGGGATATAGCATGTATGTGATATATACTATGTATTGTGGTGATTGGATATATATAATACCTATAAAATAAAATCCCTCATCTAAATATTAAGTCTTTTATGCCTTCCATTAGCGGCACACATGAAAAACTTGATCGACCAAGCATAGGTTATGCCAAAGCATGGTGCATCATCTATCTCGTGGAAGTGTGAAGGGTAAACATGTAGGTTCTGCCACAGCAGGGTGCATGTTTACCGTGTCGGCTTTTGGGTTAGACTTAACTGGTGATTCTTAGAGCGTCTAAGCCCAGAGGCATGGAATTTTCATGGCAAGGTGTTGCGCATGTTCATTCATCAAGAGTTGCATATGATGCAATTGGCATGATAGCCTACCTAAATAGTCAAGATTGTGGGAGATCAGCCAAAGCTGACTCATGACTTGATGAAATATGGATTTTGACCCACTAGAAGATTGTATGCTGCAATCTTCCGAATTGATGGTGAGGGCTATCAATTTGAACAAAAATAGTGGGAGTGATAATTAATTAAAGTTCTAATTATATCATTAATTTTTAAAATCAATCAAATAAGTCAAAATTGAGTTTTGGACTCAATTGCATATATTTCCTTTTGTAGTACAAATGAAAACAAACAACAATCACTTTTCATTGCGATCGGTCCTTGAAAAGGACAAGCCGAATGGGACTAACTTCCACGATTGGTTTAGGACATTGAGAATTGTTCTCACTCAAGAGCGAAAGCTCTATGTCCTGGATACCCCAATTTCATAGGAACCTGCTCCTACCGCACCAAAGGCAGAAAGGGATGCTTATAAGAAGCATTCTGATGATGCCATTGATGCAAAGTGCTTGATGTTGTGCTCCATGAACCATGAGTTGCAGAGACAACATGAGAATATGGGTGTCATAGAGATGATTCAACATCTCAAGAACATGTATGAAAATCAAGCACGGCAAGAGAGATATGATGTCTCCAGGGTGTTGTTCAAGTGTGTCATGACAGAAGGAGATCTAGTTGGTCCTCACACGCTCAAGATGATTGGGTATGTGGAGAACCTGATGAGAGTGGGATTTTCCCTAAGCCAAGAGTTGGCTACTAACGTGATACTACAATCGTTGCTAGAATCCTATAGTCAGTTTGTGATGGACTACAACATGAACAACTTTGACAAGTTGTTGACAGAGTTGTTGGGCATGTTGAGGACAGTTGAGGCATAGATGAAGAAGGACAAGCCTAAGTCTGTGATGATGATCATCAAAAAGAAAGGCAAGTCGAAGCGCAAGGGCAAACACAAGGCTAAGAAAGGTTCTGATGCTAGCCAGCAGCCCAAGTCATCTTCAACTCTCAAGGCTAAGGGAGGCGTGAGCAAGAGAGGCAATTGCCACCATTGTCAAAAGCCAGGACATTGGAAAAGGAATTGTCCTCTCTATTTGGAAGAACTAAAGAAGAAGGAGGCGATAGACGTCTCCACCTGAAGGTGTCATGAAATAAACTTGTAACATTTTTTTAGGTATATGATACCAAGATATAAAATGTAAAGCACTCAATAAATGGGGCAAGTGTTGCTTCCATAGATAGGAGTAATTTAGTTAATTTTCAGCCTTAAAGGCATGTAATAGAGTTATGAATTGCTATTTCATATTTGCTAATAGATAGAAACACATTATTTTTGCATATTGTATGACAATAATGGCAATTAATAAAGTTGATGTTTCCTTATGGCAATGCCTTATTTATCTTGTGGTACTTTGTATGCATAAGATAAAATGATACCTAAAAGTTATTGATAACTCAAACAATCAAATTAGCATAAATCATGAGAAATTCATTTCTAGTTTCCATATGATGGATAAATCTAGACTCTTTGGTTAGAGAACCAGTAAGAGACATGAATTTATTGGACATGATTAATCAATCTTCACTAAGGTAGTAGAAGAATGATTATCCTATTAGGTATAATACATGTGATGTATTTACATACCTATTGGATTTAATGCTAATACTTCAAACGGTGTTTCGAGAAATACCAATATGAATAACTTGAAGTGTCCAAGAATATCATAGATAAAGTACGGATTTGGTAAAGTGTTAATTCTTGATGAGATCAATGAATGAAATACTTAGACCAAGTGTTTGAGAACCTTGTGAGTGATTATGATAGTGTATCATAGTCAACAAGGAGTCATACTCTAAGCAGTTAGAGGATGATTATCAAATAACTAATATCTTCATAAATAAAGAATACCCCACACTAATAAAGGACATTAAGAATCACAAAGGGTTGTGAGTTCTTATATCCTTGGTAGATACACCTCGATTATCTATGTGATAAGTTGGTCATGTGATGAGTCAACTATCTAGATGAATATGAGAAACCGGATTTTGAGTTATGGTTTATGACCATTACATCCTAAATGACTTCCATGTAAACCATAAGGCATGACCTTGATGGAAGCACCATAAGTGCAAATGAGTCTTAAGCGTTAAGACACATGGATAACATTTTGAGAAGGATGATGCTTGTTAATTACAACTTAATGACTAAGAGATTTGGCATATGGATACTAAAACTGCATTCCTTTGAGGAATAAGACAAGGATGTGTATGTGACACAACCTATAAGTTTTATGAATCCATTAATGCAAATGAAGTCTATAAGTTGCAATGGACTAATCAATGTGATTGATTGAGTACAAGCAACTCAGAGATGGATCTTCACTTTGATGATATAGTCAAAGGGTTTGACTGATATGTCAAAGATAAAGAGAGATCTATGATTTAGTGGGAGTGTATTCACATTCCACATGTTGATGTGAAATGGAAATGTTCTAGAATGGAAATCCAAAGTGGAAATTATCTTTAAGGAAGATAGAGACATTTCCTATGTAATAGGAATAGATATCTATAGAGATAGTTCTCAAAAACCTCTTGACCTGAAAATAGAAAGCATACATTGGCAATCTATGCTGAAGAGTTCAGTGTACACAAATTCAGTGGGAGAAAAACTTATCCATGTTACATGGAGTTAGTATCCCAAGGACAAGTGTCCAATTCTTATGAAGAATGGGAACACTAAGAATAGATATGGAGATATCATGTATGTAATAATCCCATCCTCTTTCATGTATGGACATGGCAAGAACGAAATGCATTTATCATCTTGTATGTGGGACATGACAATATGATATGCTCATCATGATAACACATATGTGGGACATAACGAGTGGATGTCTGTCTAGTTCTAGTAAGGGTTACTGGAATACCATAAGAATTTGATAAGTACTTGAGAAGTACTAGTTCAATGGAAATAAGGAAGGGTTCACTATAAAGAGTTACACTGATGCGAACTTCTGAAAAGGACAGAGAATTAATCGCAATATATATGGGATATATAAAAGTGAATGTTTGTTGATAAATGGAAATGTTACAATAAAGTCGTTTCAAAAGGAAAAGCCGAGTATCTGTGTGTTAGAGAACATCAATGGATACTATATGGATCTAGGAGTTCATAGAGATGAACTTATAGTTATTCTGATCATTGATGATGAGTTAGGAGTACTTGGTCATGCAATGTGGCTAAAGGTTAGCAAAGGAATATTAGATCGCATATTATGACAACTCCATCGCATACGTGTGACGTACAGTGAAGAGATGAGAGACATGCAGTTAATACTGACTTTGGCAAGGTGTTTCCATAACTCACTATGTTAGCACTAGAGCACAGTAACATGTGGGACATGTTTGAAGATCACTATGAATATGATTCAAGGGTGATTGGCTCACAGTGCAAGTGGGAGTTTGTTGGTATGTATGCCCTGAGAGCCAATCATGGGATGATTGGTGGGATACATTAATATTGATTTGATAAGCATCAAAGGCAAGCTTCCATTTCTTTCTGGTTCAGTCATGAGATAATGATAGAACAGATTGAATGTCTAGAGAATGACAGTACTCAATGAGGTATGCTTTCAGGCTAAGGACCTGAATGATGAGATCATATGGATGCTAAGAGTTTGTACATTCTCATTATGTCCCTAGTCGGATGTCATTGTGGAAGGTAGATAGACAGCAATGGCACACAAGACTAGATTGTGGTGTTGGTTGATGACAGAATCTCGTTAGTCATGATATGGAGATATCAAACCAAACACATAGGTACTTGTTAGAGAATAAGTGTACCGGACAAACCCACCGTGAGTTTGACACATGGAACCATGACATGGTAGTCACAGTCAGTTCTCACAGTGATGGTGGTGAGTGTGACTCTTTGACCTAAAATCACTACACTCAACACATGTCGTTGGGTACACTTTGACATCATCAAACGCAGTCCTGAAACATGGGTTGTTATAAAGGTGATGATTGGGTGGCTTTGACACATGGGGCTTTTGAGGGGTGAGTGATAGATATGGGATTTGTCCCTCCTGAGGGAGTTTGATATCCATGGCCACTTGATGAGTAGGATTGAGATAGGTGTGCATGCATGTGTGAATCCGTATGTGATATTGATGTCATACATATCTCCTCCAATCTACTCTGAGATCAAGAAAGTGAATGAACGTTGACAGGATGACTGTTCCATGCCTTGAGTTCATTTGAGATATCAGTGACAAAGGAATTATACATTCGTTTTAACACCATTCACGGATTGTAGGATTGAAAGTTGTTCTCCAACTTTCTATTTCACTTGGGTAGCACTGATGTGCGACTAGGCACCGCTCTTTACTTGTGAAGTCATAAGTGTTATGGACTTTCACTGCCAACGTGAAATGGACCTACAGGGTCACACACATAGGATTTAACCTGGAAGAGGAGTTTGTCCACAAACAATGTGTAGATTGATTACTAAAGGAGTTTAGTAGTTCAATTAAACACTTAATCAATTGATAGCTCAGTATCATAGTGTTCAAGATGTTGTTCTGATTGATTAGAGTATCGAATTGATTGAAACTGCAATTGACTGATTTTGCACAGTCTGCACTCCCAACCGATCGGCTCATGTGATGAACCGATCGGCTCAACTGGTGAGATGATCGACTCATGTATCAATGAGACAATCGGCTCAATTGTTGAACTGGTCAATTCATGTGACCAACCGAGATCGTTTGGAAAGTCAGAAGACTGTTTTGCAAATACAACTTGTTTCACTTGTACAAATTCGATTTGGACAAGGATTAATATTTGATTAGTTGGAAACAAATATGAAAGTCAATTTGAGTTATACTAGGACCATGAACCGATCGGCTCATGCTTGAACCGATCGGCTCATGCTTGAACCGATTGGCTCAGGTGTTCCAACCGATCGGTTCAAGTGTGAACCGATCGGCTCAGGTCCCCAACCGACTGTTTCATGCTTGAAACGATCGGTTCAGGTGGCACAGTTGGTTGCTTTGTGGAAAATCTCAAACCCTTCTACTCCTGCTTTAATCCCGCATGCCTGGGGTAGAGAACCCTGTCCCATGACCCTCCTATATATAGGGGTATTGGGGGCTTCTCAGGAACAACAACATAGAGTACCAGTTGCTCTACAAAGTTGTCATTCTCTCTTGTTGTGGTAACCATGAGAGCCCGAGCAAGTACTATCCGATAAGGGAGGCACAGCAAGGGAAAAACAACTGTAGAAAAGAGACTGGTTGCAGGAGAGTGGGTCAGTGACTAGTATGCCGACAGGAGGGTGCGACTCCTTCTGATTCCTTGTGGGATAAGGAGATCGGAGTTCCAGGTGGTCCGTTAGGACTACTTTAGAGGTGGGAGACTTCTGGCGCTCGGAGGACAACTGTCAATCCTGACAGTCCCGGTGAGACCAGGAGCTACACAGACACCGTCCAAGACCAGAGGTGAAGACCACGCAAGCCGTGAGGTAACATCGCCGAGCAAGCGTCGGGACAAGGTATGCCTTTACAAACCATCCTTCCTATTGTATAGATGTTGACGCGATTCCTTTATTCTGTGTTTGGGAGAAGAAATTTTTGTTTCCACTACCTTCTCTGTCTCCCCTAAAACCCAACAGTAGTCATTCATATCGGTAATACATCTTAGTATTGTACAATTGTGGTATGGTGATATGGGTCAAATGATGATAAAACAAATGAAGGGTTACCCTGAATAAGGTAGTCTTACCTATTCACTTGTATGAATAAAAGGGATGATAACCATATTGTATTGATATGGAACCCTAATGAGGCATAGTTTGTTATACCTAGC
Source organism: Alisma plantago-aquatica (assembly GCA_963693085.1). Classification (NCBI taxonomy): domain Eukaryota; kingdom Viridiplantae; phylum Streptophyta; class Magnoliopsida; order Alismatales; family Alismataceae; genus Alisma; species Alisma plantago-aquatica. Next base: position 52,143,665 of record OY856414.1, read on the forward strand.
TTTAATATAACTAAGTGATGGTAATTGGGTATGAATAGTCCTTGAATGACTAATACAATCATTGAGTACTTTGTTACTATTGTTGAAACCCTAGTATGTTATAACTCGATGGTTACACCTTGAATTATGTGTGGGTTCATACTTGAGAATAATATGGAATGTGATGGTAATGCTTTACCTTATGCAACCATGATGAAATGGGGATGTCGTGAGTGGTATTGTACAATTGATGTTGAATCTAGTCTTCCAACTCATGACTGCTTTGCTATTTGAGTAGCACAATAGTAATATGCAAAACAACATAGTGAACTCTCTTTTGTGACTCAGAGGTAATATAAAAAAATAGTACATATTGAGTTGTATGAATTGAGATGGTTGGATGAAATTATCAATGTTGAGGTAACACCTCAAGAGTATGAAAATATTGAAATGGTTGCTTCTCTATCTACTCTATGATTGATTGTGGCATAGAAAATTTGTTTGTTATCATTGAGAATTGTTTTAACATGTTGCGATTAGGAAAGAAATAAAGGACTTAATGTTGAAAACTACATTCAAGTATAAAATACAAGAATATAATGACATGTAAGATTTCATAAGCTTAAAATAAACTTTAAATATACTTTGTTTGCGTATTTATGTTTCGGGGACGAAATTTTTTAAGAGGGTGAGAATTGTAATGACCACATTTGTGCTTAATTAGTAAACTAGGGTTTACCTGAATGATTACATGCTTGATTAGATTGAACATTGTTTAGACTTGATCAATGTTAGTAGATCAATCGTGATGCTTCAAACCTAAGAAGAAACTCTAACTATGATTTTAGTTTGAAGAATTAGGGTTTGAGAAATGTAAACCCTAATCGGCAAAAATTAGGGTTTTGATAGTACATGAATATGGAATTTGATCAGGATAGCAGTGTGGTAAATGATTTTTCATATTTTCTACAAATTTTGTATTTAATTGAATTTTATATGATATTCATAACTCAATCATTCATATTGGAGAAAATTTTTAGAATATTTGAGTGTTCTTTGACTGTGGTTCTTGGTCAAACTACACTTCGACCAAAATGCTGACAGAGTGCTTTTTAACATTTTAGTGTTTTATTTTTATTTATTTATTGGTAACTCCAAATGATCTAAAATTTTAAGTGGAGATCTGAAACTCAATCATAAATAAAGTATAAAATTTTCATAATTTTTGGATGCATTTAGACCTTATCAGTAGACGAATTACAGTAATATTTGTATGACAGAAAATTCAGCTGAAATAAGAGAAAGTATAGTGAGGGGTCAATGTGCAATTGACCCAAGCAGCTCAATTGCTCTATATGGTCAACCTAACACACAAGGAGATCTCTTAATTTGTGATTCAAACCAGAGAAACAAAATCCTAGAGAGAGAGGGAGAGGTAGGGTTTGAGAGGAGAAATTGATGGAGATGTTGACCTAGGGTTTTGCGGTCTGAGGAATGATGAAATCATGTAAGTTTAGCTTCTTTGGATATAGTTTCATGGTGAATCTTCTATCAGATGTCAAGATTCCGTCCCTACCCTGTTTGGATTCTAAATCATATCAAATCAAGTCCTTTTCTCACTCTTTCTTCATAATCCCTCATTTTTAGGGTTTCCGAGTTGAAAGGAAGAAGAATCGGGTGAATTGCTAGGGATTTGATATGAGATTGAGATTTTTAGGGATGAGCTATGTTTTTAAGGTGTTCTCACACCTTAGGGTGAGTGCGAACTTTATTTAAATAGTATATTGCACAAAAATTGGTTAAATCATCCATAATCTTTAATTGCTTAGTATGCGACTATAAACCCTGAATTGTCTGTTTGATCTAAGTTGTTGCAAAATGATATGAAATGGATTCTTCCTTTGTTTGTTTGAATTTCAGATGATAAATTCATATTAGAAATGTATACAATACATCCTAATGAGAATTTCCTAAGTATTCTCAAAGGTTATAAGGGTAAACTGAAATATAGTGAATTTGTCTATGACTGGAATTGTAGTATAATTAAATAGAGAAATTTGTTTATCTGGATTCCCTTAGTTATGAATGATTGTTTATCTTAATTCATAGTACATATATGTTAGATACTATCTTGGATTTCATTTAAGGTGAATAGTGTTTGATTGATATCTCAGTAAAGAGGGTGAAACCCTAGATGTGAGGAAAGTTGGATATTTGCGAATAGATATCGTGAAATCCATTTGAACGGATTTTCTTGACATGATAGACTTTATTTATTCAATTTTATTATTAATGCATGTTATCTCAGTGAATGGCATGGAAACCCAAATTCAGCTCAGTTCCAAGGTTTCATACATATATTGATTTTATATGATTTGTTGATAGTAGTCTTTATTCAGTGAATGTTTATGTCGCATGAAATCCTTATGAGAGCCATGTGATAAGTGAATGAGGTAAATGAAATCCTAAGGATAGGGTGTTCAATGAATCAAGTATTTTGATATCAATGTTCTCTGTATGAGATGTGGCGATGTACAACTCGAGATTTGGGTTGAGGTGCACATTTTCCAAGAAAGTACAAATAATTTACAGGTGCAAATGATGATTTCTCATATGTTAAGTAATTAACTCTTATCAGTGTATTAAGAAGTTCAATTGCAAGATTATAGTGTATAAAGTATCAAGTGGACATGTATTCTATTATTTAAGAATTTTAGTCTGCTTGTAGGTATAAATGTTGATTTCTCAGTATATTACAGTGTTTTGAGTATATTGATCTGCCAAGTTTAGAATGATATACATGTTGTGTTATAAACTTCAAATAAATAGACACGGTACCATAGAGATACCAGAGTCAAGTATAAGTAAGGGAAAAGGTACAATATAGTAAGAGCTTTCCAAGAATAATAAAATAATAGACTTAAGAACCCTGAACACCGTAGATTCCCTACAGATGTCTGCACTATAGGGAGGAAATGATCCACCCTGGCAGCGACCAGTATACAGGGATCAGATCACACCCACATAGTGTGGGCTCTGATCTCCAAACCACGATATAAACACGATTCAAACTTAGCGGAAGCGATTCAATTAACAGCGGAAGACAAAAATCACGGGAAATTAAAACTTTTCGAGACAAGAGCTTGAATCCTTAAAAGCTTCTTTCATAACAAGAGATAAACTGTTTACATCTCATGATAATTACTTCTTGAGTAATTATATACAACAAGACACAAAATCTCAAGAACTCATAACAAAAGACTCCAAGACCTGAGAGTACAGAGGACACATAGGACTGACTCTAACTACACCACATGGCAGGCTAAATCTCCACCTGAGATTTACTGCTGCTCCTGGTGCTGCTGCTGCTGCTGCTGGGACTGGTCACCTGTAGACCGGTTCCTCCGTCTCTGACGTCCACCTAAAAAGTTGAAGTCTACGGGGTGAGACAATTTTACATAATTGTCCCAGCGAGAATTATAACTCTTCGCCAGAAGCTTTATTATAACATCAAAGAATATCTTAAGCAGTAAAGCTTTCAAAGTATTCAATAGCAGTTGCAGCTATAAACAAGAGCTCAACATTTATGAGACATGAAAAATATAAGCACTATTACAGTGTATCATCAATCAACTAACTCGTAGTTATCTCTAACAGGTATACTACGCGGTTGATTATGTTTTACAAACAATATTATGCCCTGTGGAGATGAGGCATACCACTCATACTCCAACGGATTGCTAAGAAGTCACATCAGTATCATACATAGGTCATTAAGAGAGCCGGATTCTCATGACCTTCACCTTCCTCAGTCAGTAAGAGGATCACTTGTAGGACATCTTGTGTCTCTACTATTATAGCTCACCAGGGTAAACTGGTCCTTCGCTATTTTAGAGTTACAGTGGCGTTCTGTACTCTCTTCGTCATCAGGAGATTTCATGTTTATCTCCACTGATACGGATATTTATGTTTTCTTCGTCATCAGGAGGTTTCATGTTTACCTACTACTGATACGGTATGGGATTGTAGTGAAGGATTGACGGATTACATATCTACATCAAATTCCTACACTAGGATGTAAGGTTCTACACATCCATATACCCCACATACTCAATAGTATGTGATCCAGGAGTTCCCTTAGGAAAACCTATTTCACCATCATTTGATCTCTGACAATGATGGATCTATGATCAGGGCTCTACATTATACTTGATTAGTTAGGTACATTTAGTATTCTTGTAACATCATACATTGTTCTTCAAATAATAACAGTAGCATAACAGCTATAAAAGGAGAATACTAAATGTAACAAGCCTAACTCACATCAATCATCATTTCTCATTATACTCATCACAAGTCATCTCTAAAGCATGACCTTGATGGTATTCATGGCTCTCACAGCCCATTATTATAATAGAATGCCACTGAGAAGGCATCAAGATACTTTACTTATTCATAAAGTTATCAATATGCCTTTAATGAATATAGTATCATCATCCATACCTGGATATGATCACCTCCATATCAGAACCTGCATGGTTAATTCAACTAATAAAGGTAATTCAAAACAATGATTATACTTTCCACTCTTGTCATAAGAGATAAGTTCTTTGATTCTTATCAAATAGAGTTTAATACTCATATACATGTCATCACCTTTGAATTAGGGTTTACTATTCACATCACATGTCATTACCCTTGAATTAGGGTTTACTATTCACATCACATGTCATTACCCTTGAATTAGGGTTTACTATTCACATCACATGTCATTACCCTTGAATTAGGGTTTACTATTCACATCACATGTCATTACCCTTGAATTAGGGTTTACTATTCACATCACATGTCATTACCCTTGAATTAGGGTTTACTATTCACATCACATGTCATTACCCTTGAATTAGGGTTTACTATTCACATCACATGTCATTACCCTTGAATTAGGGTTTACTATTCACATCACATGGTGAATTGAATTCATAACATCGTCATGTATGAGGAACATCATCATTTATGCTCTCAGATCAGCTTAAGATTCATCATAGATCTTAATTAAGATTCCCATGATCTCACATAGGTGGATCATACCCTAATCATGCACATTCATGTGTATTGAAGGTTCTTTACTTGAGTTTCCACCCAAAAAGGGTACTTTCTCTCTCTTAAGATACTTTCTATCTCCTCATACCAGTAGATGGTGATAACACCACTCTAGATCAGGTTGGGTTAAGTCCTCATGGGCTAACATAAGCCAAAACATCACTACATGTGATTAGGGTTTGATTTGAACAAGGTTTTACTCAATTGAACCCCTCAAGGGTATTTTGGTAATTCACCCCATTGATCACCATCATGGGTTAATTCATTAGTCACTTAGTCCCCTAATGTACTAGGTTATCATTATGGTTAAGATTAGAGCATCATTGAACCATTTACACCTTCAATTGATTAAGTGAAATCAACCTTTGAAAACCTCAAACGGTTTTGACCTTCAACCTCCAAACGGTTTGAGACCGTTTGGATGAGTTGACCATTTGGTAGGGTTGACTCCAAGACCGTGTGACCTTCAAGATCGTTTGCCCAAACCGTGTGAGGGTGTAGACCGTTTACCAAGTTTGACTTCAAGACCGAGAGGGCTTACACGGTTTGAGACCGTTTGGTGTCTCTCGATCTTGAGATCGTTTGAGTCCAAACTGTCTTGAGACCGTTTGGTCCCAAACGGTCTTGAGACCGTGAGGCCTCACACGGTCTTGAGACCATGTGACCTCAAACGGTCTTGAGACCGTGAGGTCTCAAACGGTCTTGAGACCGTGAGGCCTCAAACGGTCTTGAGACCGTTTGGTCCACTTGGTCTCAAACCGTTTGGACCTCCAAAATGGTTCAATGATTTCAATCGTTTATGATTATCAATGTTGAAGCCTCCAAATGGTCAAAGCCATGGTAACCACTTATAGATTGAGTTAATTAGGGTTATGTTTAACCAATTGGTCACTCAATTGACCCTCAATTGTTATCCAATTAGGGTTGAAGTTGGTTCAATTAAGGTCCATCAACGTTCAACCATCAACACTCAACAATGTGAATCAACACAAGGTTGAACCCTTAAATTGAGCTCCAATTGGGCCCAAACTTGGCCCAAACGGTCTTGAGATCGTGTGGATGAACTCCACACGGTCTATCGACCGTTTGCCCAAGATTTCATCAAAATCTAATGTGATTTGATAGAAGTTTAACCTTGATTGAGTCTCAAATCAGTATTTTGATTAATTCAATAACCTATTGCAATTGGGCCCTCAATTGATCAAATTACCTTAACCCTAGACCTCCAAACGGTCTTGGGTTGTCACCACACGGTCTTGAGACCGTTTGGATGAGTTCCAAACGGTCTTGAGACCGTTTGCCCATCCAACTTTTTTATTCTAGTGTAAATTCTTCAAGGTTGGATCAATTGAGTTGATTATCATATCAATACTTAATTGCAATGTAATTTGGTATCTTTGTACTTTCAATTGATTAACTATACTTGACCCCAGACCTCCACACGGTCTTGGGTGATTCCCCACACGGTCTTGAGACCGTTTGGTTGATCCCCAAACGGTCTTGAGACCGTTTGGGTCAATCAACCCAAAAACACTAAGTTATTCATTGAGATTTCAGTACTGATTTCAATTAGGGTTTGCCCTAGTAATCATCCTTCAACTCTTAGCTCGTTTGGAATTAGTCCATCAAATTTGGTGAGTTGTTAATAAACATTATTATGAACAGTAATTTCATACGGTCAATGCTTAGTCAACGTTCTTACACGGTCTTGAGACCGTTTTCCCAAAAAGGGCGATTTCAACAGATTGGAAATCAGGAGTAAATGCAATTAAAGTTGTTGATTAAAAAGGCCATATCTCGCGATTCCTTTGGAGTTATCATCTCAAATTTTGTGGGTGATTAGCCTACATAATTGTTAACAGAAATCTTATACGGTCCACGCTCGGTCAACGTGGCTAAACGGTCTTGAAGACCGTTTTCCCTTACACGGTCCTGAGACCGTTTGCTCACTACACGGTTTTGCAAACCGAGAGAACAATTTGTGGAGACCGTTTAGTAAAGTGAAAAGTAGTGGATTAACTTTGGAAATAACGTCTTCATCTCCTAGATCAAGAAAAGCAAGGATTTCTCACGTATTTGCTTGCAAGGTAGCAAAGGAAGGTAGAGAAGAAGAAGAACTATCATCTAAAAGCATAAACAAGATGTATATAACAAAGCATGGGTTTAGAGTTATAAAACCCGCCTAAAGCTTGCTCCTTGAGCTCCAAGATTTCGAGCTCCAAGCTTTTAATGGCGTCCTTGAGTTTCCACAGGTTGGCCAAGGTGATCCTTCCAAGGAAAGTTGAGAAGAGATGGCTAGAAAGGTAGAGCTATGTGAGCTAGCCATCAATTTGACCTTGAATTCGAGTTCTAACCATGAACTTAAGCAAAAGGGAGGATTCAAACCTACCTTGCACTCCTTGGTCGTCCTCCTGAGATCCACAGCTCTTCTTTAGTCAGTTTGGTTGAATAGAACAGTGAAGGAAACGAAGGGAAAGTTCCCTTGCTTAGAGAGGTGGAGAGTATATATACTTGGGGTGAGATTTTCAACATAAGCCCATAAGTTCTCCATATTTTCAACTAAGTCCCTCCATCCTTCTATGCTCGTCCCTTCATATTAATTCTAAGGACAAACCTTCTTCTAAGGTCAAGAAATGAGGGCAAAGAAGATCAACCTATTAGTTAAGCATACACATAAAAGGGCTATAGCACATACACCATGATTATTCAATCACAAAGGTGTTTTTTCATAACTTGATTAATCAATTGAAGTGACCTTTCATCATTTCTTCTCTAAATGATGACAAGAGTCTTAAAAGATATTTTAGATGATGTATTTTACAAGTTGCACCCCTCAAATTGGGTAAATTGCACTTTTCTCCAATTTAGGGATTTCAAGCATCGGGATTGCTTCCACAGCTGCACCTTGGTGCCCAAGCTTGGGAAATCCCTCAAACCTTACCATCATCATTCTCATGATGTCTCAACATCAGAGGAACATCTCAACATGTGCAAATTGCAAGTTAACCCTTCTAACTGGGTAATTTGCACATAGGTCCCTGTATTACAAAACAATGCTACAACTTTATATAAAAAGGAGCAAAAACTGAAATATATGTTTCTGAGAAACTTAATTACATGCCCAAAGTTAATCACAAGGATTTAATTACATATTTAGGCAAAACACCTAGGGTTAACTCATAACCCAGGTCAGGGATGTTACACAGAGTGTGCGGGGAGACAAAGCCCTTGAGAAAGTCTCCTAAGAGAAGATAGGTTACCCAAAATGAACTGGAGATCCCGATGGTAACCCAGAGGTACCCACAAAGCGTTCCAAGATGAGGGCCATAGAGCATCTTAGACCCTCTGCATGTGTACTCAGCCTAGAAGGAGAGGTCTGGTTAAAGGCCAGTTGTTTAGCCGCCTTAGTCAGACATGATAGTTTGAGTCAAGCATACCCATATTCAATTCTAGGCTTAGCTTCCTAGGTTTTAAGCTAAGTCTTGTATGGTGAGATCGTAGTTCGCTATGAGTCTTCATATGTAGAGTACACTGTATATGTTCAAGGCATAAGCTAAAATATGTTCATATAGGTTTAAAGAGTTTCTTATAAGTAAGAAAGGCTAAGAAAGATTTGAGTACAATTTCCCAACAATTATTCTTTGTATGTTTTTGAATTATTAGTTCTCGTTGAAATTAATCAAGCATGCTCATATATTGATTTACTCTTGTTGATATCTAGAGTATCCCGCCATATTTATGATTTTTCAATGATCAATCTCTTTAAAGCATACTACTGTTATAATTGATATCAGTTGCTCAAAAGTATATATGTAATTATATCAGTGCTTTAGACTGTTTCTTTGAAGTACTCATTCACAGAGCGAGTAAGCTCACCCCTCTACTCACAATTTTTTAGGGAAACCACGTGGACTTGAAGAAGGTCAAAGCATCAGAGTAGATCTACCACATGAGTTTAGTATGAGATTAGTTATGTTCAGTCGGTGCTTGTCACTCTAGGTCCTTATAAAGAAATAAGAGAGAGTTGTAAATGATGTTGTATAACTTTATTCCTCTTTAGCAATATATGTGAATCAGCAAGTCTTATGTGCTTAAAAGTATGAGAAACATAATGAATGTTCATACATGCATTTTTATTGTTGAAATCAGATCAGAGAAATCAATGTTTAGATTCCTTGGTAAAGTTAGTTTATGTGGTTCAATGCGAGAAAATAAAGACTTTGAAAAAGAAGAAAAAGTGAAGGGTGATCTTTACCTAAAAATAAGTTTTCATTTTAAATCCTTTGCAATTACTTCATCTTTTTCTTTTTTCTTTTAGAATTTTAGAACAATTTTCTAATTATAATATAAAATAATGGAAAGATGAAAAAATCATTTTTGGGTTTTTTAGTGAATCCATATAATATATTCGATAATATATTTGTGGAATTCGTTCATAATAAAGTCCAAAATTTCAGGTATCTAGGGAAAATTCACTTTGTATTACGTTAAATCCTCAATATATGCCCTAATCTCATGATTAATGGTACTTGTGAGATCGGGGCGTAACAAGAGAGAAGGGTGGTAAAACTTCAAAACATGTGAGGGAAGTCATCCTCGTCCTTGACTTGAGCAATGGCCGTTTCCAGGCTTCGTAGAAAGTCAGGGTGGAATTGGGGAATTCTGTTGGATTAATGGGCTCTAGAGGGGGTGAATAGAGCTAAAAACATTTGCACAAGATTTGTTAGACCTTTAGGTTACTACAAGATATGGGATTGCAAATATTGAATTTCTAGTGTAACTAAACATACATAGCAAGGATGAGAGAGATTGAACAAAGACAAGGACAAGCTATGTAGAGTGGTTCCAATCCCCAAACTAGGAGAAAGTCAATTCACTACCTAGAGAGGTCAAGCTCTAGGATTTTGCAACCCATGTATACTTATATTCCATTATAAGATTTACAAGATGTCCTTCCTTTCTCTGGGACAAGGATACCAAGCCTCCTTTTTAAGGATCAAATGGATCCAATAAACCAACTAAGGACTTACCTATTCGTTGAGTTAGATCATTCTACCTCTATAGGGTCTTACCCACTCTTGCAAGCAGATGGACACCTTCACCAAGGAGATCTCCTTCTTGCACCAAGTCTTTTGACTTGAAGGATTTACCCACTCTATTGTCGAATCTTTAGCCTTCAACCTTCTCCTTCACTTTGGAGAAGCTTTTGCACCTTCTCCTTCACCTTAGAGAATCTTTGCACCTTCTCCTTCACCTTGAAGAAGCTTTCACCAACTTGATCTTTAAGAAAGGGGTTGGGGAAGGGAAGCTTTGAGAGCTTTACAAGTCTACAATGGAGTATCTATCTCACACATTTCCTATCTCACTCATATGGACATTTTGATTTGAAAACAAGAGAGAGAAAGGGGCTCAAGTGGATTGGATGCACTCAACTATAGTTAGGAGCTTGAATAGCATGAAGGAGCAACCTTGGAATGAACTCCAAGAGGTCCTATTTATAGTTGGGGGTGTATACTAGAGGCTAGGAGCACTAAGGAACATTTTCTAGCCATTTGGGGTGTTTCGACGGATATAATTTTGAGTTTTGCAACACTCCAATTGTTAGAATCACTTTGTCTGTACTTTTCGTACATTGCACTCGGTCAAGTTTTAATAAAGGTAACTCGAATGATTGCACTATATGTCAGAGCAAATTTGAAGCATCGGTCGAGTTTATCTTGGATGAAACTCGATCGATCGCTTATTAGTTTTGTCGGTGCAGGGTGTTAGTTGAATTCTATGTATTGAAACTCAATCGAACCTAGAGATTCTCAAAATGTATCAAGGGTGTCGGTCGAGTTTGTCATAGGAGAAACTCGACCGAAATACACTTTGTGATGTATTATGGAAAATGTAATTAGAGTTCTTAAACGTTTGAATTAGGGGATGCTTATTTTTCTCATCTTCGTTACAAATCATATCATCAATACAAATGATTGCAAAAATCATCCTAAGGGTTTAGGGTGTTTTCCACAAAACTACATTTGTATTGCTTTTGACTTGAACTTGATCAGGCTAGGGCTTGATTTAATTGATCCTTTTCATGTACCTAATACCTGAAATCAATCTCAAGTAGACATATTAGATACATATGAATGGAATGGTTAAGTCATTTATCAAAATACAGACAATGTATAACTCTCAGGTCAACATTCTCCTCTTTTTGACAATGACAAACTATTCCTCAACATATTAAAAAATATATGAAAATTAAACCTTTACCTTCTGAATTGCAAGGGGGTACATGAATGAACAATGTTAATTGTTCCCCCTCAATTCATGCTTACCTATGCATGCATGGTTAGTCTTTCCATAAACAATCGTAGCACATATAAATACTACATGGTACTCTAGCAAGTCACATGATATTGTAGATAATTGACTAGAAAAGGATCACATAAGTAATAAATTCAATATGAATGAGCTCATTTCTCCCATGAGGTACATGTAGTACATGAGCTCTCATTTTCTCTCCCCTTTGTGTTGGCTTAGATGTGCAAGTTTTAATATTTATAACTCAAGAACTACCCCGCAAGTATACAGGTGTGTGTAGTATTATCGAGGTCATCCAAGGAGCAAGGTATTGTTAGGTGCAAGAGTATTAAACTTCAACAATCTAGATCTTTTTAACAAGAGAGGCTTAGTTTAATTAACTAAACAGTAAAAAGGAAATGAACTAGAACATAAATCACTTGTATTAGGATCAATTTGGATTGGGAATTCTAGAGAATAAGATTTCACATCCATATCATAACATGAAGAACAACGATGCTTGACAATGCTAGGAAGGACACAAGGGAGGTTTGTATCTGAAACCCACCTCCAGGTAGTGTGGAACAATCCTAACTTTGTATACCACTCCCGTGGATATACTAAGATTTGGACTAGAAACCTTTGCTCCCCTACACATCCCATCCACTCTTGTGGTTAAGATAGTACAGCTAAAACACATCTCCTTACTCTTATGCATATCTTCCCAGATTATACAAAGAGCAGAAATCAAACATACAAAGTGGCCAACAAAGCATGTAAGAAGAATGAAACATTGATGAACCTTAGAATAGCAAAACAACTAGCATTATATATGAAATTTGTATTCAACAATGTTATGACATGGGAGTTACTCCCCCATGCCCAAGAACAAGAGATGTACTCGTCCATGGCTGTAGAAAGTAGATACGAACAATATAAAGTAGTGTTAGACATCATAATAGAAAGAAATAAACTTGGATGTCTCTGGAAGAAGGAAGATAGACATGGAACTTTGGTCAAAGAGTCACAAATCTATCCTATTTCCTGGAAACTCTCCAGAAAGCTTCACTTTTGAGTGGAGAGAAGAGAACAACGAAGATCCTTGCTGCAATTGTTGGAGAAGAAGGAAGAAGAAGAAGTTTCCCTCCCGAGAAATCAACTTTTATCCCTTGGAACACCTCCAACTCCTCTTGGATCTCCCTTGCTTGAGTCCCGCTCTAAAAGGTCTAAAATTGTCTTTCAATATTGTCCCAAGATGACTTACGGTCATATATAAGTGTGAGGTAGTTAAGTTCGGGTTTGAGTGAAATATGCATGTCACATGATGTGTCTTCTATAAGATACGGTGTGTCTTATGTGATAACTGAAGTCTGGATCGAGTTATGGAAGTTACACGACATGTCTTTAATAAGACACAATTTGTCTTTAATAAGACACGACATGTTGCTACAAATCTGGGAGTTCTAGGTTCAATTTCTGGACTAGGACATGGAGTGCCTTTAATAAGACATGTTTTGTCTTTATTAAGACACATGGTGTCTTTAATAAGACATTGGGTGTCTTTTTCAGTTTTAGCAATATTGATAATCTGAATGTCTAGATGATTGAAGAATGTGTTGATGGATGTTATGATGACGTTTTCTCCCCATTTTGATGCCAAATTGTTGCACCTACAAATAAAACCATAGATCAGGTAAAAATAACAATAAAGTGGAAAATATAGCATGATTAAGAGTGATTATTGGGTGAAAATGATTTGGAAATGTAACCAAAAGTGGTCCAAAAGATGATATAAAATACGCACATCAAATCCCCCTAAGCTTAAACCATTGCCTGTTCTCAAGAAAATAGAGCATAGAAACACAAATGAAGGAATTGTCAAGTTCATGCATAGATCAAATGAAATGAAAGATGTGTATAGACCAAATCAACCATGATCAACATGGTTATACCCATAGACATTAATTCAACTTAAACACCCCAGAAAGAGATTTTTAGTTCAGCTGAGGTGGTCACAATTAATATAACAATCAATTAAACAACGCTAAGTAAAATTTGGATGACCAAGCCAAACAATTAGTGGATGTGCAACTCAAACTCTCAACTATTAAGGATACAAATGATGAAATCTTAGTTAGAATTAACAATCACTTGTACTCTTCTTCTCTCCCAAAAATAATATGAAAATGGATTACGGGTTCCGACACTCATATGCTAATGTAAGCTTATGCACACGTCGAATGTTGATTTAGGTATTTTACCCACTTTTAAGACATACCATCTAACCATCGTGGCTAGATCAGACTTACACTAGGCTAGCATGATATGTGGGCCGTTTAGCCATCTTTTACGGGGTATGAGGGTGAAATAAGCCAAAAGAAATTTAAAAAAAATCCACAAGGCAGGAGAGTCAATGAAATTGTAGCATTAGTTAGATTTCATTCATTTGTTTTTAAAATCTTCACTTAAAGAGTCGTTGAAAATTCACTAAGAGCTTGGAAAAGCATCGTGTATTCTAAGTGATGTTGTAACCTTGATTTACTCACAAAAATTAAAACCATTACATGTTTTAAGCAATCAAGGATGTGAAAGATGAATGTTTAGGCTAGAAGCGTAAACCAAAGTTAAACACATGTTTATGGCCAAAAAGTTTCACTTGATTGAAGCATGCCTTCTACAATTTCTACCCATGATATTTCTCACCAAAAGAGGACAATAAATTAAGAATAGGAGTTCAATCCACATACAAAAGATGGGTCTCAAATCAAACTAGATTTTCCACAAGAAGAATAGAAACTAAAACAAAAACTAAGAAAATGATGATAAAAGTGAAATAAAACTACACCACACTGCTTTCCAGTTGCTCCCCCCTAAGCTTGAAATCTATAGTGTCCTCACTATAGAAATCAAACAAAGAGAATAGCAACCGGGTACCTCATCATGGTCGAGTTGTCAAGGTGGAGGGCATGTGCTCTAATTTGAGGCTAGAAATTGTTGCGCTAAAGACATATGCCTCTTTGTCAATATATATTTAGTATTGCCAAAAAATCTACACTTGTGATTTGTAGAAAAAATGTTTGTAAGGACATCAATATTTTCGGTCTTTGCATTCTCCTCCTCAAGATAATCATAATCTGATTTGGGAATATGTTTTCTATCATCAAGAAATGTGCTAAGGCATTGTGGGAAAATGAAATTGGTCTTGCTTGAAGAATCATTGTGTGGAGCATGTGCATATTTCTCTCTTAGAGCTTCAGTTTCAATATCTTCATTGATGTCAATAGATTCATATGATGTCTTCTTTGATGGTAAAGGATGTTCTTTGATAAAAACACCACTCCCAAAAGATATTTTGCATGTTGTTGTGGAATCCATATCCGGTTGAATAAGGAAGGAAGGTGGACTTTCTATTTGGTTGGAGAGTGCTTTTTGAGAAATTTGAAATTTCAACTTTTATGCATGAGTGGTGACTTCATCCACCTTATAAAAGAGGTGATGAATGGAATCCTTCATAAACTACCTATGACGGTTGAACTCATCATTCTGCTTCATTTGAGTTGAAAGAAAATTTCTAGGAGTGATTCCAAGTTAGACTTTGATTGTGGTTGTTGTTGTGGACCTTGGGCATTGTTGTTGCCTAAAACATCACTTCCTTCTATAGTTTCCTCCAACATAATGAAAGAATAATAGCTTGAGTAAGATGCATGTTCAAGAGCTTAACTTGCTTCTAGATGTGAGTTGATTGGAAAAATGGATGGAGCATTTATGTCTTCAGACTATTGGTACATGGAGTTCAGCTTTGTTGCAATGAAATCTACTTCACCAACAGAGTTACGCCAACTTGCTTCCCAGAACCAATAGAAGAAAAAGGAGTTTGATTGCTAGTTTTAGTGCTCCATTGGAAATGATTTACTGCCATGTCTTCTATGGTAGTATAAGCTTCCCTATATGATATTTTCATCAAATCTCCATTCGCAGCATCATCTATGCACATCCTTGTGTTGTAGAATAAACCGTTATAATATATTTGAAGAATAAGTCAATTGTTGAGGCCATGGTGAGGGAAAGATGTTGGAGGTCTTTGAATCTCTCCCATGCATCATAGAGAGTCTCCTCATACATTTGAGAATAATTAATGATTTGGTTCCTCAACTGTTTTGTTCTTCTTAGTGGGAATTACTTGGTGAAGAGACCTTTAGAAGATCCTCCCAATTGTTAATAGAATTCTTTGGAAAGGAAGAGAACCACACCTTGGATCTATCTTTCAAGGTGAATAGGAAAAGAATAAGGCAAATCACATCAGTAGGAATGTCGTCAATCTTGAAGGTTCTCAAGTAATGCAGAAATTCATCTATGTGTAAATTAGGATCCTCCGTAGGAGTCCCTCCAAATCAATTCTATTGTAGCATCTGTATATGAATGGGACTGATATAGAACTCTGCCTCAATTTGAGGGATATTAATAGCCCCATTGATGTCCATAATAGAAAGGAAAGTGGAATCCACAAGGGGGTGGTCATCTTCCGTCATTGGGTTATCTTCTTGAGCAAAGCTCATGCAAAAGCGGTGATGATGAATGTGATGATGTCATGATTCCTCCAAATCTGATTGAGGTTCACTCCTTTATCTTTATGAAGGCTTCTAAAAATCTGCAACTAAACAAGGCGAGTGAAGTAAAACTGAATATGGAAGATACAAAAATATGACAATCATGATGATAAAAATGGAAGTGACGGTGGATATGAATGGGTGAGTGATTTATTCTCACTTACTAGTTAAAACTTGTTACTCTAACAAAAGTACCAATGCTCCTTGGCAATGATGCCAAAAACTTATTGGCTTAAATGCGCAAGTTTTAATATTTATAACTCAAGCACTACCCCTCAAGTATATGGGTGTGTGTAGTATTATCGAGGTCGTCCAAGAAGTAAGGTGTTGTTAGGTGCAAGAGTATTAAACTTCAACAATCTAGATCTTTTAACAAGAGAGGTTTTGTTTAATTAACTAAGCAGTAAAAAGGAAATGAACTAGAATGTAAATCACATGTATTAAGGATCAATTTGGATTGGGGATTCTTGAGAATAAGGTTTCATATCCATATCATAACATGAAGAACAACAATGATCGATAATTCTATAAATGACACAAGGGAGGTTTGTATCCTACACCCACCTCCCGATAGTATAGAACAATCCTAAATTTGTATACCACTCTCGTGGATATACTAAGATTTGACTACAAACCTTTGCTCCCCTACACATCCCAGCCACTCCTATGGTCAAGGTAGTGCATCTAAAGCACATCTGCTTACTATTATGCATATCTTCCCAGATTATACAAAGAAAAGAAATTAAACATATAGAGTGGCCAACAAAGCATGTAAGAAGAATTAAATACTGATGAACCTTTGAACAACAAAACAACTAGCATTATATATGAAATTTGTGTTTAGAAATTTTATGACATGGGAGTTACTCCCCAATGCCCAAGAACAAGAGATCTACTTGTCCATGTCTGTAGAAAGTAGATACAAGCAGTAAAAAGTAGTGCTAGACATCATAATAGAAGGAAATAAACTTGGATGTCCCTAGAAGAAGGAAGATAGACTTGGAACTCCGGTCAAGGAGTCACAAATTTGTCCTTACTACTGGAAACTCTTCAAAAAACTTCACTTAAAAGTGGAAAGAAGAGAACAATGAAGATCCTTGTTGTAATGTTGGAGAAGAAGGAAGAAGAAGAAGAAGTTTCCCTCCTGAGAAACCAACTTTTCTCCCTTGAAACATCTCCAACCTCTCATGTCTTTCCCTTGCTTGAGTCCCACTCCAAAAGGTCTAAAATAGTCTGTCGTAACTATTCCAAGACTGCTTGGGGTCGTATATATAAGTGTGAGCTAGTTAAATTCATCTTTGAGTGAAATATGCAGGTCGCAGAACGTGTCTTTTACAAGACATGGTGTGTCTTATGTGATAACTGAAGTCTGGCTCGAGTTCTAGAAAGTTACATGACATGTCTTTAATAATATGTGGCATGCCTTTAATAAGACGTGGCGTGTTGCTATACATCTGGGAATTTTGGGTTCAATTTCTGGACTGGGACACGAGGCGTCTTTAATAAGACATGTCGTGTCTTAATTAAGACACAGGGTGTCTTTAATAAGACACAGGGTATCTTTATCAGTTTTAGCAACATTGATTTTCTAAATGTCTAGATGATTGGGCAATGTGTTGATGGATGTTATGATGATATTTTCTCCCCATTTTGATGCTAAATTGTTGTATCTACAAAACAAACCATAAAGCAAGTAAAGATAGCAATAAAGTGGAAAATATATCATGATTAAGAGTGATTATAGGGTGAAAATGATTTTGAAATGCAACGATATGTGGTCCAAAAGATGATATAAAATACGCACATCACTTTGTCATTACAAAAAGGTAGGGGGTAGAATATCGATAAAACACAGATTTTGTCATAGGAACAAATTACACAAACAACCACTAAAGCAATCACCAAACAGATATAAAATAGAGAGAAATAAGAAATCTAGAGTCATAATCAAAATATGGTAGCACATACCATCAACTCATTAGATGTAACCAAACAAAGAGTTAACATACATAAGATTAAGATTATAACACTAGCTATGTCCTCTCGATATGAAAACTATAAGCCAGCAAAAAAAGATGATATAAGAGAATAGTATGCCTCAAATATAGTGCCCCAATGTTTATTACATGATAGTATACAAAAAAAATATATGTATGAGCACCCCGATAGACTACATAACTAAAGATGTAGGCTATTTATATCAACAAGGTCATTGTCAGCTTCATCATCCTTAGGCGATGGCTGTTAATCCTCATCTCCATCATATGGTGTAAGCGACAACACATGTAGCCTCACCCTTAGAAGAGCCATCATCATCAACATCACCATCAACATCCTCAACATCATCACCATCTCCAACATCTTCCTCAGTATCCTACTTAGGCATCTCCTCATCAGTAGGAGTCCAAAAGCATGAGTACTTGGCCACCTGGCATTCTGTGCAGCCCAAGACATGCCACATGCATGTAATGCATTTGCTTGCTTCATTTTATATAGAAAATGAGGTGCAGTCAGGTCGAGGTGGTGGTAGTGGAGGGGGAGTCTGGGTGGAGGTAGAGGCACCTGGTGTGCTGGAGGAGGCATGAAAAAAAGGTTTTCTTGATGGTTGTCTTACTAATGCAAACTCCTTTCCAACTTAGTTTGTAGCCAAGGTCATGGAAGAGAGATTTTTCAGCATGATGAGTAAACACACCACAGGTCAAGCTAGGATAACGGACATGCGTACTAGTAGTGTTCTTCCATGATTCAAAGCAGGTCATATGATGAGGAATATAATGAGACTACTTGACTCCGATATCATTCAACAGACAATACATGATCACTGTAATATTCTCTGCAATCTCTGTTTGATTCCACTTGGGTTGGATATTGCAATTGATGACAAGCGACCATACATGTCTTAATATCAAGGGAAGAGGAGGTAATATGGACCTCTTCCGATAAGGGACATCAGGCTTCTTCAAAATCTTATGGATATCTGGAAGGGTAAGCATGGGGTCAAAGCTTATGTAGAAACCATCAGGGTCCAGCAGGTCATGGTATTGAGGATAGGAAGCCAACCAAGAAGTGATAAAATCAGTACTAGAGAAATAGGTATTCAATGAATCCTTAGATATTGTTATCTTGGTACTAACTATCATCAAAGTCAAGATGACCTGGGTATTAAGTGGTGGCACATTGGTATTGTAGTCACACGTAAGATTGGCATAAAATTCATGGACAAGCTTCATGCTAGACATGGCATTTGCAAAGAACAAATGCTCTACACACAAATCACTAAGATGGTGTGCTTTGAACACCTTAGAAATCTCTTTAATTGCCTCACTCATTGCAAAATGAGGTTCAAACAAAGAATGAAAAGGAAGGGGAGTCCTAGGAAGGAGTTCCTTGTACCTATTCACAACTTGAGTTGATATGAAAGAGGTGCCAGGAAAGGAGACATGGTGAGGAGCAATGGAGGAGGATGGAGCTCCAGCTGGTGCAGATTGTTTCCTACAACTGGAGGCCATCTAGGTTGTAGTGGGAGCTAATGACCGCCAAACAAGAAGTAAAACGCAAGAAGAAGGACACCAAACCACCTAGTTAATGATTGGGAGAGGCAAGGAGGGATGATCAGAGGCTAGTAAGGGTGTAGGAGAGTTTGGGCTACCCTGGGGTTGGAGGACGAACACTGGAGGTCGACTATCGGTCGACTTTCTCTAGTTGGGATGGTGAAAAGTCGGCCCATGCCCTTTTTAATTTGCATATAGTCATGTGATTGGTCGAGTTCTGTGTGTGGGAAACTTGACTGATACTACATTATAGCTTGGTCCTCAGCTAGGGATCGGTCAAGTTTCTCTAGGTCAAACTTGACTAGTTGATCAACCTCTAAAACATAGAAAAAATTAATTGTAAGCCTCTAGAGTGTTATATAAAAAATTTTCTAGCCTATTATGTATTTTAAACATAGTGAGGCACATTTCACTCACCATTGGCTATTATTTTGCGATAAAACATGTTTTTGAATAAAATAGCCAAAAAGAAGTGTAACAAGGCATGAAACCATGGAAATTATAGCACTTTCAAGTAAAACATGAACAATTATAAGCAAGAAACATATATGTATGATAACATCCAGCTAGATTTCATGTCAATATCATTAAGAGCATTTATAAGTAGTTTTGATATAATAAAAGTGCATTGCTCTCTAGCTAGAGGTTTAGTGAAAATGTCTGCAAGCTGGTTCTCTATGTCCACATGTGTGATATAGATATCCTTCTTGGCAATCTAGTCACAAAGAAAGTGATGACATACCTCTATATGCTTAGCTCTACTATGCAATATAGGATTGTATCGAGAAGGTAAAATATGACTATAAACTCAAAAGTATAGGGAGTACAATAAAATCTCATATACTATACAGGGTTCACTCAACAAAACCCCATTGTCTATGGACCATGATGTCCAAGTTAGCCCCAAGCATAGGTCTGGCTTCAATTGCCCTACCTAAGTTATGTACAATGTTTTCAAAAATGAATGTAAGAGAGATTAATTGCACTAGTATTATCACATTATATAGGAGAAGCATAAAAATGAATGTTATTGGAGCATTTGATTCATCCATAGGACTTGGGCACAAAAATGCCCAATTGCAATGTATTCATCCTCGGTAGTTGAAAGAGACATTGTGTTTTGTTTCTTAGAGAACCAAGAAACCAAGCATGGTCCTAGGAAGAAGCAAGTGCCACTTGTGTACTTTCTATCAGTCAAACACCCTGCATAATCAACATCACTGTAGGCAGTAAGAGTAAAATCCCTTGACTTGGGATACCATAGTCTAAAATTTTGAGTTTTCGCTAGATACCTCCAAATCCTCTTAACACTATGAGATGTGATTTTCTAGCACTTGATTGAAATTGAGCACACAAGCCAACACTAAACATTATGTCAGGTCTAGAGGTAGTTAAATATAATAAACTTCCAATCATACCTCTACAGAGCTTCTCATCCACTTTCTCACCTTCTTCATCTTTGTTAAGATTGGCAGTGTTTGACATGGGGATGTCCATCGTCTTGGTTTTCTCCGTCCCAAAGCACTTCAATAGTTCACTTGTGTATTTTCCTTAGTTGATGAAGTTACCTTCCTTGGTTTGCTTGATTTTGAGGCCGAGGACGAAAGTAAGCTCCCCCATCATTCTCATCTCAAACTCACTCTACATTAGAGAACTAAACTCCTTGAAAAGATCAAGATTAGTTCCACCAAATGTAATATCATCTACATAAATTTGAATGATCAAAAAGTTGCTAAAAGTGTGTTTTAGAAATTGAGTAGAATCAAATTTTCCCATGATGTAGCCATTATCTAGAAAATTGTTCTTTCGTTTCTCATACCAAGCTTTAGGGGCTTGTTTGAGCCCATAGAGAGATTTTTGCAACAAATAAACATGGTTAGGAAATTTATCATGTTCAAAGTCGGGAGGTTGATCCACATAGACTTCCAATTCAATTGTACCATTCAAAAATGCACTTTTAACATCCATTTTATAAAGAAATCAATTTTTATAGCTAGCAAATTCAAGTAACATTCTAATAGATTCAAGTCCAGCAATAGGAGAATAAGTTTCATCAAAATTAATACCTTCCTTTTGATTGTAGCATTGAGCAACTAACCTCGCTTTATTCTTACCACTTTTCCACTTTCATCTAGATTTTTGTGGTAGACCCACTTGGTGTCAATGATCTTCCTATCATTTGGTCTTGGCACTAAGGTTCACACTTTGTTCTTTTCGAACTGTTCTAACTCTTCTTGCATGTTTAGGATCCATTCATCATCTTTAAGAACTTCTTACACATTCTTGGACTCAATTTGTGAGATGAAGGTGTTGTTGGTTTGTTCTTTGTTGCATGCAGCCCGCATCTTCACCCTTTCAAAAGGATTACTTATAATGAGCTCTTTAGTATGATGTTTTGCAAAGAGGGGAATTGGATCCTTCTTTTCTTCTTCTTTCTCTTGTTCATCAACTATCACCTATTTTCCTTTATCATCAATGTTGAGATCTTTCAAGTAAGGGATCACCTCATCTACAACATCAACATTCACAATATTCTTGGAAATAGAGGGGTTAGTTTCAACAAATTTAACATGGATAGATTCTTCAACTTTAGACATTTCAATGTTAAACACTCTATAAGCCTTGCTAGTAGTGCTAGCCAAGAAATATAGCCTTGTAAGATTTTGTATCAAACTTGTTGAGAGAATCCTTGGTGTTCAAAACAAAACAAGGACAATTGGAACATGAAAGTAATCAATAGAAGGCTTTCTACCATGCCATAACTAATAAGGGGTTTTCTTTAAAGATGGATGTGTGAAAACCTGATTTTGCACAAAACATGAAGTGCTAACGGCTTCAGCCCAAATCTTATTTGGAGTGTCATACTCTAGAAGCATGGTCCTATCCATTTCCTATATTGATCAAGTATTTCTCTCTACAACCCCGTTTTGTTGAGGTGTTCAAGGTGAAGAAAATTTATGTGCATACCCTAATTCCTCACAAAAACGTTCAAACAAGTCATTTTCAAATTCTCCCCCACGGTCACTGTGGATAGAGACAATCTGGAAAGAAGCTTAGTTTTCAACTTTTTTACAAAAAATCGAGAAAAAATCGAGAGTATCACTTTTTGAAATAAGAAAGAAGGTCCAAGTAAAGTGAGAAAACTCATTGACAATCACAAGGCAATATTTACTACCACGAA
This sequence comes from Alisma plantago-aquatica, assembly GCA_963693085.1. Classification (NCBI taxonomy): domain Eukaryota; kingdom Viridiplantae; phylum Streptophyta; class Magnoliopsida; order Alismatales; family Alismataceae; genus Alisma; species Alisma plantago-aquatica. Next base: position 52,166,377 of record OY856414.1, read on the forward strand.
GCTATTTTGTTCTCATTGGTCCAAATAGATCAATGTGAAGAAGTCAAGAGCTCTCTTGGTTATAAGGACTCCTTTGGAATTAAAGGAGGATTTGATTTGCTTTCCTTGGGTACAAGGTTGGCATTCCTCATCCTTCTCAAAATCCAATTTAGGTAGTCCCTTAACCAATTGCTTTTTGCTCAACTTCTTCAATTAATGCATATTTACATGACCAAGCCTACAGTGCCACAGAGAGATATCATTTGAATTAACAACAAGGCATATACCAACAATAGGCTTAATATAGTCAAGAAAAATAACATATAGATTTCCATTTCTAGTTCCATTATATATAACATTATAGGAGAGGGAATCTAGAAGCAAGCATTCAAGTAGGTAAAAAGAACAAGATAGACATTATCACATAATTGACTAACATTAATTAGATTGTGATGTAGGACATCCATAAGAAGAACATTCTTTATGCATAGTGAATCACCTACATCACCCTCACCTATCACTTTATCTTTGTTGTTGTCACCAAATGTCACTGATCCTCCTTTTTTCTTTGTGAATTGGTTGAAGTGGCTGATTTCACCTGTCATATTCTTTGAGAAACTACTATCAACAATCCATTTTCCTTTTACCTACAAGAAAGGAAGATGTCAGTGCCCATTTCTAACCTTGGTATCCGTTTTTAGCTTAGGGACCCATTTCATCTTTGGGTTGCCCCACTTCTCTCTATAAGGACAATAAGTAGAGTAATGGTCAACACTCTTACAATGCACACAAACCATAGAGTTCTTAGAGACGGATGACTCTCCATGGAAGAAAGGATGTTCCTTGCTCTTTTTCTTACCCTTAACCTTTATCTTTGTCTTTAGAGTTCCTCCTACATATCTCAAACCACTAGTACCAACTTGCTTGGTAGAGGGATTTATAACTCCATTGAGGGACTTTTTTCCTTTTAGGAATTTCTGCATGGAAGCTCTAAGTTTGTGATTATCATCACTAAGAGTAGCGACATTAGAAGATAAGATAGCAAGATCATCTTGTGCTTGAAGTAAGTCAGCCTCCAAATAGAGGGCTTTAGAACGATAAGAATCTCTTTTAAGAGTAATGGTAGCTACCTCATTACTAGGCAATATAGGTCTAGAAGAAAGATCATTAATTTGAGCAAGCAATCTAGCATTTTTAGTTATAAGCATGATAAGTTCATCAAGATAACTTTTTTCATCTTTAATAGAATCACAATCATGTTTAAGACCATAATTTTTAGTTCTAAGTGAAACAAGCTCATCAAGGTGGGCTTGGTTTTCCTCCTTAAGACTATTGATGTTCTTAAGGTAGATATCATTCTCTACTTCAACTCCATTGTATTGGAGCTCAAGATAAAGAAACTTCCCTTGCAAAGAATTAATACTATCAAGATGTAATTTCTCATTTTGAACAAGGATATCAATCTTATCATACAAATATTCTATGATCTTCCCTAACCTCTTCTTCTTAGATTTGCATTTGGAATAAGAAGAGTGGGTATCATTAAGCATATCAATAAGAGTTTCATTAGATAACTCATGTAAGCTTATCTCACTTACCTCACCAATGTCTTCACTAGTAGAGGTCATGAGTGAAAGATGGCATTCTCCCTCATGGGAGCTGGGATCACTAGAAGAAGACTCCTCCCATGCGGCATGGGTTGCATGGCCTTGCTTCTTCTTTCTTTCTTGTCCTTCTTCTTGTACTTTCCATCTTTCTTGTAGTCCTCCCTTTTCTTAGAGTTTCTCTTATGGTATGACTTCTTGCCATTAGGGCACTCATTCTTATAGTGTCCCTTTTGTCAACATTCATAGCACCTTGGAGTGGAGGAGGAGGATGACTTTCCTTTGAAGTGTTTCCCCTTGGAGTAGTTAGCTTCATGATCACTAGGGGCTTCATATTCAATAGAGTAAGGAGGAGAGGAACGAAAAGCAAGTTGTTGTTGGAGAATCATTGCCTTCACTTGAGCTTTGAATGCATGGTCTTTGATCTTCTTTGATTCCTTCTCTTCTTGCTACTTGCTCTTATTTGTCAAGTCTTGGATCATGAGCTTGGTGGTTCCAATGAGCTCTTTTCTGGCTATGTTAGCAAGGCTTCTAACTTTTTCAATGGAGGTCACCTTGGATTCCCATCTCTTGGGGAGAAATCTTAGAGTATTGGAGTTGATGATCCCTCTATCCATGGTGTGGCCCAAAGAAGCCAGTATATTGATGATGATGTTGAGTCTTGTATACATCTCTACCACTTTCTCCTTCTTGTCCATCTTGAAGTTTTTAAGGAAACCCTTGAGCATGTAGATCTTGGACTCCTTGACTAGCTTTATGCCTTCATAGGTGATTCACAACTTGTTCCATATCTCACAGGTTGTGTCCCAGGAGGAGATTCTTTTGAAATTGGAGAGAGTGAGGGCATCATAGATGATGCTTATATCCTTTGCATTGGGCTGCATCTTCTTAAGTGTAGCTTCATCCCAAGTAGCTACATCTCCTGCCAGCTACTTGTAGGTAATGATGTTGACTTTCCACATGTTGTAGCTCATCCCTTGAAGGTATAACTACATCTGTCTCTTCCAATAGAGTAAGTTTGCACCGTTGAAGATTGGGGGTCTCATGGAGAAGCCACCATCCAAGTTAAGAGACCCAGTAGGTTGTTTCCCATATTCATCCTGTGGGAGATTTGTTGGAGAAGACGTAGCTCTGATTGCACTTGTTGGATCAATGGGCTCTAGAGGATGGGTGAATAGAGCTAAAAACACTTGTAAAAGATTCGTTAGACCTTCAAATTACTACAAGATATGAGATTGCAAATATTGAATTTTTAGTACAACAAAACTTACATAGCAAGGATGAGAGACTGAACAAACACAAAAACAAGCTATGTAGAGCGGTTCCAATCCCCAAACTAGGAGAAAGTCAGTCCACTACCAAAGAGGTCAAGCTCTAGGATTTTGCAACCCATGTATACTTATATTCCATTATAAGAGATACAAGATGACCTTCCTTTTCCCGGGACAAGGATACATGGCCTCATTTTTAAGGACCAAAAGGAGCCAATAAACCAACCAAGGACTTACATATCCTTTGAGTTAGAGCCTTCTACCTCTACAAGGTCTTACCCACTCTTCTAAGCAGCTGGAAACCTTCACCAAGGAGATCCCCTTCTTGCATTGAGTCTTTTACCTTGAAGGATTTACCCACTCTACTATCGGATATTTATCCTTGACCTTCTCCTTCACCTTCAAGAAGATTTTGCACCTTCTCCTTCACCTTGGAGAAGTTTTGCACCTTGTCCTTTACCTTAAAGATGCTTTCACCAACTTGATCTTTAAGAAAGGGGTGAAAGATCTAGAGGTGCGGGTGAATAGAGCTTTTTGATACTTTAAAAATAATTAAAACACTCCACCAAAGGAGGAGGAAATAAGGAAGACACTTCGGTTTAGAGTGGTTCCAACCTTTGAATCAAAGGTTGTCAGTCCACTATCCAATTTTTTCCAATTGGGATTTTGAAAGTGATTAATTTTATTACCTTACAAGGATGTTACATAAAATAAAATCACCTTCCACTCAAAGTAGTTGTCACCTTGAAATAGCCCAAACCCCCTTGAAGCATCCTTCTTGAAGTAACCATGAGCAATCCTTGGAGCAGCCTTCACCACCTTGAAGTAGCTCCACCACCTTGAGATAGCCTTCACCTAGAAGTAGCTCCAACCTCCTTTGAAGCACCCTTCTTGAAGTAACCTCAAGAACACCTTGGAGAAACCTTCACTTTGAAGTAGCACCAAGCAACCTCCTTTCAACAGCCTCCAACCCTAGGAATAGTCAAGGAGAATAAAGTACAATATAGAAGAAATAGATTGGAAGAAAGAAAATACTTATTCAATGAAGTTCAATGCTTTGATCCTATATCAAGCGTCTAGATATCCTATCCACTTAAGATGGACGTGGCTATATGTGGTGGTTAGGAGATTACAGCTATAGGATAAAACTCTAGAGCACAAGGAAGAAGATGGCAAGTGGATTCTAGCTTTGGTGCTCTCAATAATGAATGTTCAAGTGTAGGACAGATGTTTTAGGTATCCTAAGGCCTCTCCTATTTATAGGAATAGTTTGCAAGTGTCTAGGGACGTTCTAGGGAGTGTCTAAAGTGTTCTTAGTGCTTAATTATCGGTTAGGTGTACATTAGTTGGCTAGTAATTGCTAATTTTTTGTGCTTGAAAAGAACAATCCCGAACCCTATTCGATCGACAATTTGGTCGACTGAACTGCATCTCGATCTAGATCTCCTTCGAAAAAGAATGGATTTAAGGAAAAAGTGTTGCAACGTCTATTTTCAACTCCCAACTACCAACCACCCAGTCTAACGATCACAAGCTTTAGATCGAAGCTTACTCGGTCGAGAATACATTTGACCAAAGTCTACTTCAGAGCACAATTGTGTAAGTTGTTGAATAGTGCTCACAATTTCAACTGAGGTGGTTCTCGGTCGAAAAAAAACTTCGACCAAGTGTGTCTTGATCAACAAGTTTTTTGACTGTGTGTGTCCCTATTTTAGACTTTTGAATCACCTACTAAGTGTGTGTTTCAATGAGTGATGGTGACTCTAACTTTAAGGGGAAACCTATCTAAGGGTTATAAGTGGATAGGGAAGATCTAACACTTGATTTACATGATATCTAAGTACTTGTACATTATATCTTTGTACAAGTACTTAGTATGATCTCCTTATTTCTTGAACCCTGAAATACTCAAGTAGCACGTTAGATCCACAAAAATGAAATGTTTGTCATCATCAAAACAAAGGGTATGCTAATGTCCAATTTAGCCAACAATCCCCCCCTTTGAAGATGACAAACATTTCTAAAATATAAGCAAAATATTTGAAATGAAATGAGTTTCATACTTGTGATGTACCTGAGTTGAATATAATCTTTTGATCTCATAAAATGTGTGCTAATATACCAAAAGAGATATGAAACATGATATCCATCTCTTAAGGCAATGTAGCACCAATTAATGTCAAACCAAGAGATCATTAAAACTCATGATATGATTTTACTTTATTTTTCTCTATTTTATTTCTCTTCCTTTTTCATTTTAAAAAGATAATCACATGTGTAATTCAATAAGACTCCCCCTTAATTGACTACTCCCCCTTAATTGTTTACTTCAAAAATAATGTTAAATTTAGCCACAATTCAAAAACCAAGATTTATTTCTCAACCATTTGCAAGGGATGTTAAGCCCTAAAATGATATGAGATTCTTTTAGGATCATAGTGGGATAAATAAATGTATCTCTAACTAAATAAAAGGGATTTTAAGCCCAAATTGGTGTAGAGAATCCAATTAAGAGCAAGAAAAAAGATATACATTATATCCAAGAATTTTTGTGAGCTCCCCCTTAATCTCATAACAAAAGTGAGCTTGAAAATACTAAGATATTTCATATCATAACCATATTGAAAGTCATAAGACTATGAGTCTTCTTGCACTATCTTAAAACTTTCTATTATTCTAAGTATTTACCATGATGAGAAAATTATAGATTTACAATACCAATGTTTGGTGCAAGTAAATGGTTTGATTTACAAATAAGCATTTTTGTCAAGCTTATTTTCATTCGACCATGACTTCAACCGAGGCGCCCCTCGGTCAAACTCCATTTTGGCCGAGAGGCATTTCTACAGATTTCCAATTGATCTGCAGATTTCCAATTAATGTAGTTTTATCTAGAATGAACCAAGATATACTAGTTCACATATGGCAGCTGTGGGGGATCTCGTGGGGAGAGGTGATGGCGGTGGCGATGGCATCCTAGGGGGAAGAGGAGGATCAGGGAGATGGCATGATCCTCACATAAAGGGGGGCCAATATCGGGTGGAGAAGTCCATGAAGGAGAGTGAAGTAGCGTCAAGCTTTTGCAAGGAGGCAAACCAAGGAGTTAGGGTTTCTGTTCCCAAGATCGGGTTCCAGTTTCAATATAAAGGGATGCAAGGTGGCTCAGATCAAGCGTCGATGGAGGTTGAACAAACCACAATTACAAAAAAAAGACACAGTGGTGGGTAGCAAGCAACCTAGAGTTGTGGAAGACAGCCCGCCACAGGAAGATGCAGGGGAATTGAGCCCTACATGGGGGGAGAAAGGAGAGAAACAATACGGGGAAACATCCACTAAGGCCTCCTTCAGTAAAGTGGTTGCTGACGAGGACTACATTGAAGTAGATACAGACAAGATGATGTTGGAATTGCTTTTTGAAGTGAACCTAAACCTCCATGATGTTTCATATAACAGCAGTGCGGGGACACCAATCCTTACAATTACAGATGAAGTGGAAGAGAACCTAGACAGACCATGGTGATACACTATGGTGGTCCGTATAATAGGTGGAAATATAGGGTAGATGATGATGAGGGAAAGAATCAAGATTCTTTGGAGCATAACTGGAAGATTCAACATGTTTGAACTTGAGCTAGGACACTTTGTGGTCCAACTTTCATGCCGTAAGGACTACGATATGGTCATGATTGGCAGCTCGTGGAAAATATTCGGATGCTTCCTGGTAGTGTGGGACTGGAACCCGAGATTTCAACCATCCAAAGAGAGGCCCTCCCATATAATTACCTGGGCTAGGGTTATGAACCTGCCACTCCACCTATACGTTGACACCATGTTTGAGTATATTGGTCTGGTACTAGGAGGACTCTTTAAGATAGATGAACACACTCAATGACGGATGTGAAGCCGCTTTTCCAGACTCACAGTCGAGGTAGAAATATGGAAGGAGCTAATAAGAACCATCATCATCAATGATCAGGAATATAAAATCATTTATGAGGCCTACCTGGATACATGCAGCCATTGTGGTCAATTTGGGCACCAAACCAGGCACGGTTCGCAAAAGAACAAGCATAGCAATAAAGGAGTTAACAAGGAGAATAAGCAGAAAGACATTAAGGAGGAACAAGGATGGAAAACACAAAGGAAAAGAGGCTATGCCAAGAAGGGGCAACAACATTCTACACATGCAAACAAGGAAACAGATACGAGCAACCACAACCGCTTTGAAGGTCTGAGCGAGGAGGAGGATGATAGGGAGGACCCCCAAATGAATACTAAACCCCAAGAGGAATCAATCCCAGCACAGACACAAGGGCATCATAATAAGGTATGGAAAAAAAAGAAGATGACAATAAAGAAAACCACTACGACAGATGATAAGAGGGAAGATTTGAAGGACATATCAAATAATAATAACATGGAGACTGGGGAACATATTAGAAAACATGTGAATGGCAAGGAAAAGGAGGATGAAGTATACAAAGTACATACAGTAGTCGATCCGGAGGTAGATGTGGTGATAGAGATTGAAAAAGAGGATGACATGGAAGCTGACAAAGGAGAGGAGGAGAGCAGAGACATCAATACAAGAAATAACAAGAATCTCTAGAACTCAGTACCCTCGGTTGGCCGAAGGATCAAAGGCAACAGCACTAAGATGAAGCAAACCAAGGTAACTCATCTGTATACCCAGAGAAGGAGGAGTCCCAGACTAAATTAGGAAGATAAGGAGGGTAATGTTGAGGGAGGGGATACTCATCATGTCATATGATGATCCTTCCTAGGAGGTGCCCTTACTTTCCAACTATGTTTATGTTAGATACGCTCTACTAAAATGTCAAGGGGATTGGGAATGATGATACGTGCTGAGTGCTTAAAGAGATCATGGCAAAATACCATCCAAAGCTTGTACCGATTGTCAAACCACGTATCAGCGGGGCGTTTGCTTTACAAAACATCAAATCTCTAGGCTTCACTAAGTCTCATAGAGATGAGGCAAGGGGGTTTGCAGGAGGGATCTGGCTGTGTTGGAAAGAAAGAGACTATAAAATTGAAATTGTAAACTGTCATAGACAATTCATCACATGCAAGGTGGATGGAGGGACTCACATCACCATTGTATACGCAAACCCCCACATTTCAGTATGTAAATTCTTATGGAAGCACATTGTGGAGATGGGGAAAAAAATCACAGGCTCGTGGATAGTCTTGGGTGATTTCAACACTACTATCAACCCTACTGAAAAGAAAGGAGGCAAGAACTATAATTATTTAGAAGCCCAGTTGTTCAGTGAAACCCTGATGGAGGCGGGACTATCATACCTTGGTTTCTTCGAATTGAAATTTACATATAAGCATGGTGCTCTCCATGAACGGCTTGACAGAGCAGTGGCAAACACAAAATTCATTCAGGAAAAGGCAAGCTTTACTATCACTCATCTCCCTTGAACCTTCTTTGATCACTGCATGCTCATCATGAAAGCCAATAGACGACGTACAAGGCAAGAAAGATTCACAACAAGGAACTATTGGGAAGGAAACAAAGAGTTCAAGCAAGTACTACAGAATCACTGGCAGGGAAACTGTGACTTCTATACTGCTCTATGAAATGCCACAAAGAGCATCACTGAGTGGGACAGTAAGTTCAGGAAGCAAATGCGGGAGAAAAATGAAAGGTTAATCAGAAATATTAATATGTTGCAATCTAGCATGGAGGAAAGGTACATTGTGATTAGTGATGATCTATGTTCCACCATGCAGAATGAACTGGCTCAGATTCTCAAACAGGAAGAAGAAGAATGGCGAAGGAAGAGCCACTTGAATTGGTTGAAAAATGAAGATGATAATACCATATTCTATTAGGCCTATGTGAAGCAAAGAAGATGAGTCATGTGTATTGAAGCATTAAAGGATAACAATAACAACTAGATTACATCAAAGGAAGAAGTACAACTGCTAGTGATGAACTATTTCAAAGCAATTTTCACTGCCCCAAACAACACGCAGCATGTCCCTAGGTACACTATCCTGGCAAATTTCAGAAGACTTTCGAGCAAGGAAAAGCAGTTGATGGCTGCTGCGCCAACTATAGAGGAAGTGGTACAGGTTTTGAAGAACACCGATCCCAATAAAGCTGTAGGTCCCGATGGAATCACTGGAAATTTCATGTTGAAAAACTGGAAGACGATTCAAATTTCTATCATGTTGACAATAGCCAAGGCGATTAGAGGTTGTGTGTTACCCAAGGAGATATACAATGCTACTATTGTGCTTATACCGAAGGTACAACATACGGAAAGATGTGAACAGCTAAGGCCGATAGCTCTGAATAACCTCTGCATGAAAATCTATTCGAAAATTGTTGTGGAATGACTGCAAAAATGCATCCCCGACTGGATATTGCCGGAACAATCCAGCTTTGTGCCTGGTAGAAGAATCACAGACAACATAGAAATAGTACATGAGGTCATTCATGTGATGAGGAGAAAGAAAAGTGCCAAAATCATGGCAGTGAAAGTGGACCTCTCGAAGGTGTATGACATGATATCCTGGGAGTTAATTGAAGACACTCTCAACCATACGGACATCCCAAGCAACCTGAAAGGTTATATTATGAACATTGTTACCAATGGGAAGACATCCATTCTTTGAAAAGGTGGATGCCTACCCGAGTTCAAAGCTTATACAGGCCTAAGGCAGGGCAATCCTATGTCTGCATACTTGTTCGTTCTCTGCATTGAAAGACTTAGTCAGATGATTTAAGAGAGAGTTAGGTGCGGCACATGGAACCCGGTGAAACTCTCAGCAAGGGGCCTGAAGCTAGAACACATGTGCTTTACTGATGACATCATTCTATTTGCCAAAGCTTTAGTGACTAATATTAATTATATCACAGACTGTTTCAAGGAATTTGGCATTGCCTCTGGGCAGAGGATATCAGTGGAGAAAGCATGTATCTACTTCTCCAGGAACGTTACCAGAAGAACACACAGGGCAATCTACAGGACAAGCAAGTTCATTAAAACCCCGAACTTGGGGAAATACCTCGAGGTACCTATCCTCCACAAAAGGGTGGACAGGAATACCTATGGCAAAGTGTTGGATAAGGTCACCAACAGAGTGGACTCCTGGTCAGCCCGAAGTCTTTCTTTTATGGGAAGGGTTTGCCTGGGTAAGGAAACTCTAACAGCTATGCCAACCTACATTATGCAGACAACCCTCTTATCGGTGGGGCTTTGTGATCGAATAGATAGCACGATCAGGAAATTCATCTGGGGTGGATGCAACAATCAGCGCCCTCTCTCGCTCATTGCATGGAAGAAAGTTATTAGTAGTAAAGCTAATGGTGGACTGGGCATTAAAGCTATGCGGGAGTGGAACAAGGTGCTTCTCACGAAGAATACTTGGGATGTGGCAATGTATAGAAATACTATTTGGTGTAAATTTATGAGCAGCAAATATGAAGAACATAAGGATAGAGGTGTTTCGAACCTTTCCAAGCTGGGAAAGGCCACACTCGAGGGGGAAAAACTCATCATGATGAACTCTTACATACAGTTGGAGATGGGAAGAGATACAAGTTTCTGGGACGAGGGTTGGGTGAAAAGTTGAAGGTGTCTGAGAGACATAGCTACTAAGCCTATTCCGGATGAGCTCCAAGACTTGAAGGTATGCAGTGTAGTGCTGGACAACGGGGATTGGGATGTCAGTTTTCTTGAAAATTGGCTACCACCCAACTATGTTACGGAGATCCTAAAGATCACTCTGCCCAAGGGTCAAGTTGGACGAGACACTAGAGTATAGAGACATACAAACACTGGGAAATTCTCTACAAACTCTGCGTACAAGGCCATCAGGCAGGAACTAGAGTATGTGAAACAAGGAGAATGGAAAACTATTTGGGGTGCTCACACCTCTTCGCGAGCCAAAACCTTCATGTGGACTCTATCTCATAATGTGATACTTACCAACAAGAGGAGGAAGGAGAGACAGATAACAGAAAATAGCCAGTGTATCCTATGTCATCTGGATGAAGCAGATGGATTGCATGCTATTAGAGATTTCCAGCATGCCAATGAGCGTTGGAGCAAAATTTTTACCAGCATCATACCCTAAAACTTATTTAAAGAGATTAATATGGATGCATGGATACACAATAACATGAGGAACAAAGCAATCCAAGAGAGCTTCATGTATGGATGTTGGCACATCTGGAAAAGCCGTAATAACTAGGTGATGGAAGGGAAGTTGCCTAACCATATCCATACGTCCAAGAGAATGAAACAGGATGTGGACTGAGCATAGTTTCTTAGGAAAGGGAGAAGGAGGACATGGACATTAGCCAGCCTTCACAGTGGATACAGCCGGAAGAAGGTTGGATTAAGATCAATGTAGATGCAACATTAAAGAAGGAAAGCAGTTGCACTTATGTTTCCTGGGACTGGAGAGGGAGATGGCTAGCCGGTAATGGAGTTAGAGTTACCGCTGAGGACACTCTAGAATCTGAAGTGAAAGCTATTATCATAGCTATGGAGGAGGTGGCGAAGTAGAATCTAATTAAAGTATGCATCGAGTATGACTATAAAACTGCAGTACAGTTGATTTAGGGTGAATAATTTAGTGCCCCCAGGTTTACTGCAGATATCTCTATGGCGAAGCAGTTGATGAGACCAGATTGGTCGATCGTACATGTGAAGAGAGACTACAACCAGCTTGCAAATGCTTTAGAAAAGCACCACCAAAAACAAAATGAATGCATGATGCACTACACCCGTCCACCCAAATGCCTAAGAGAAATTCTAGTTAGAGATTGTAATGGTAGTAGTACTGCCAGGTTTATTGCTTTCAATAACCCTATAGATTGTAGTAATGATTTCGAATAGCTCGTAAGAGGAGGATGAGATGAATAAAATGACCTCCTGACTTCACTAAAAAAACCAAGATATGATATTTTATTAACATAAATGACCAGTCAACTTCTTTTTGTATGCATATTAAGTCATGAGTTTAAGCAACATAGATTTCACTTTTAATTATCCTTTTAACTTTACATCCATTTAAGGAGTTTGATGTCCTTATGACCTCAAGTCTCACTCATTAATGCACAAGTAATATCAAAGTCTATTTCCTTTCATTATAACCTAGCTTAATTTATTTTCGTCATGCCCATTTAGTTCCAATTGAGTGTTTGCTTTTAGGTCTAGGAGTTGAAACTAATGCATTATTCTCAGTAAGAAATTGTCCAATAATCAAATCTTTTAGGAGATACGACTAAGTCTTGTGTGTGTTGGATATAGTTGTCATTTATTCTACATTTCTCTTAGATGTAGACTTATAAATCCTATATGCTTTACTGGATGTGGAATATTCCAAGATAAATCTTTTTTGTGTTTTTAGATTGAATTCATCTTTTGTTGAAGAGAAGACAAAAGTTTTTACCATATATAGATAAGATTCAATTGAGTTCTAGAGAAGCAAAGTTTTTGTTTTGAAAAGAGAACTTACTTTTGATTGCCACAAATCTTAGATTTAACACAAATGGATTACATGCTATTTGTAAGGACCCTGACCTCCGTTTTGGGCTTGCCTTGTTTGCTTTGCCTAAACCTTGTGTTTAGATGTTTGCTAATCACCTGAGGTGTTATTAGGGTCTTGTTTGTGCTTTGTTGGTAGGTTGAGGTGCAACTTGCAATTTACCCAAGTTTACCACCTTGAGAGACGTATTTCTCTCTCCTTGCATCCTCTAGGGTTGAGAGGATGAGTTGGGCGCCTTGCTTGAGTTGTTGTTGGGCCTCGTTTAAGCTTGTGAAGCTTGGGCTTGTTGTTGGGCTTCCCTACGACTTGTTTGCTAGGTGTATCGACCAAGAGTGTACCAGGCATGAGTGTATCATCCATGGTTGTATCGGCCAAGTGGTGTATCATCCATGGCACCATGTTGGGCGATACACACCCCTCTTGACCTAGCCTCGTTTGTGTCACCATTCTTTGGACAAGTGGTTGTTGCTTTCCTAGTGGGTGGCAAGTCATGGACAAGTGGTTTGGGGTGCTAGCATGTGGCATAACCCTCGAACAAGTGTGCTATGGTCGGGTGCCACCTGCCATGCTCTCTCCCTTCACCCCTTACTATATAAGCAACCCCCCTTGCTTGCTAAGCCTCTTTAGTGCCCTTAGTTGCTCTCTTTCCTTTGGTGGCCGAGCTAGTAGCAGAGAAGAGGAAGTGGTGGCCGATACAGTTGGTGTCTTGGCTGATACCCTCTCCTTGGTGGAGCTTGGAGGGCGACATAACTCTAGTCTTCTTCTCCCTCTAGTGGTGGTGAAACCCTAGAAGTGTGCCATGCTCTTTTCTTCTCTTGTGGTGAGTATATTTCTCTCTTTCCTTGGCACCCTCTTCTTCTTCTCCCTTTCTTTTCAGCCATGGTGGTTATGGAGTTCTCTTCTCTCCTAGTGTTGGCCGAAGGTGGTGCCTTGAAGCTTGGAGCTTGGAGCTTGAAGCATGGTGCTTTGAGATTTAGAGCTTTCTTGAGGTGGGTTACATAACTCCTACCCTAGCTATATTACCTTCTTTTTATCTTGCTCTAGTATGTACCCTTGACGTTGTGGGATATGATGACATGGTTATGTTGTTTAGATGTGTTCTTGGACCTTGTTGGCCGAACCTTGGATTAGGGTTCCTTGGGCAAAACCCATCTCTCTTAGTTGTTGAGAGGTGAGCCTAGGGTTTCCTAATTTCATGGTGTGTGTGGTGTGTTCTTGGGTCAAAATCCCTTTCTCTCCCTTTTGGTTTTGAGAAGTGAGCTTGAGCTCTAGTGGTGTAGGCAAAACCCCTCTCTTCCATAGTCATTGAGAGGTGAGTCTATACTCTAGTTGCTTGGGCAATACCCCTATCTTACCATGGACTTGAGAGGTGAGCCTTTGGTCGGTGTTGACCTAGTTGAGGTTGGAAGGTTAGCCGATATGGTGATGACCCACCTTGTTGCCCAATATGTGATGGAAGTTATGCAAAACCCCTCTCACTTGGTTGTTGAGAGGTGAGACAACTCTCTTGATCTATTAGGGTTTCTAGGAGGCAGCCTTGAGGTTGAAGATGACCAACCCAATATGGCCTTGGGCCCTTGCTCGATATCCCTAGGTTGAGTTTGGGTGATAGGCCTGATGGATGCCTTGTAGACCCTTGATCGGTATAGGTCTTTACCCAGGATACTTGGTTGGACGTTATGTCTTTGGTCGATATGGTGTTTGTCTGTTATGAGGCTCTGCCCAAGTTGCATCGTTATCCGTTATGGATATCGATTTGTTGAGTTGTTGCACATCATGGTGTTATGCTTGGACGATATTGGCTAGTTTGTCTATGTTGCACGATATGCTGCTAAACCGTTATGGGTGTTATACACCTTGTTGTCCCTTGTACGATATTGACCCTGTTGTGTGTGTGGCTGGGTGGTATCAGCCTGCTATGTACTTTCCCGATATCGACCTACTATGAGCACTGTGCAAGTGTGTTGCCCGTTATCGGCCTTAGGACGTTAGCCCATTATGAGTGTTAATCTGGGAAGGGTGTTAGCTGTTGACCATTGTGTTGATCCCTTAGATGACACGGGGTTGTGTGGGGTGTTTAGGTCTGTTGGTGCCTTGCACGACATCCTTTTTTATGGTGCAGCCCGACACTCTGCTATGACGTGCTGCATGGTGTTTCCTGGTACATTGTTACCCATCACGGGTGTTGCATGTTAAGTTCTTGCCCGACATAATGTTGTGTTGCATGCTTGGGCGTCACAAATTGAGAGCTTCCCATTACTAGTTGTTGGGTGTCAACCCGAGATACATGTTTGACCGATAACCATGTCAGCCCCTTTATGCAGTGATAACCAAGACAATGTTGAACGTTACACCTTTGGTGAGGGTTGATACACCTATAGTGAGGAACGTTATGGGATGTGATATCTTTGGTGAGGGTTTTCCCTTACCCGATATACCTAAAGTGAGGATTGTACTTTGTGTTCGGTTGGTAACCTTAATGATTGATTGAAAAGTTATATTTGATAATGGCATGCTTAGATATGCTCATCCAATAACATAATTATATCTCTCTTGATATATGCAATAAGTTTAAAATGTTCCTTGTATGAGTACAGTTGTACCTCTACGCTTATGCTAACCATGCATGTACCATTTGTATGATGAGGCCACAGTGATGGCATGATAATGATATGATGTGGAACATCAAGGGTTATGATGAACCCAGTGATATATGATGGGTGTTACCCATGGAATGGCAATGTGTGCCTTGATGATGGGATTGAGTCCCTGTGATGTTGATCCTTGAGATGGATCTTGATGATTGGCAAGAGGCCAAGTGGTAACATGTAATGTTGGATCCTTGTGATGGATTAGGATGATTTTGATGGCTTTGAGAATAAGAGTGACAATGTAACACATGATAATGAGATCTATGTTGTTTACTTGTGTTTTAGTTTACATGTTACATAACTTGGTTGAATCTTGCAACCCACTTAAAATACACTAATTAATTATAGGTGAACCTTTCATGTAGTTTTCCCTGGCCATAGATCCATCATCGTCAGTAGTTGGTGATGGTGAAACGGGTTCTCCTGTAGGTTAAATCGGAACGCATATTGTTGAATATACAGGGTTTCTCCTAGACGAAAATAGGAGGATTAGATTGCAACTGTGGTTGTGGACTTAGATGTGTATAAGAGCATGGTGAACAGGCCCATGGCTCAATATGATAGAGCATTGTGAACAGGCTCATGGCTTAGTGTGATGGAGCATGAATGTGTTCATGGCTCGAGAGCACAGTGAATAGGCCCGCGGCTCAAGATATACTAGCGTTGTAACCTATACCAAGGTGGGCTAGAGGAAAGGGTAGCCTGCGGGAGATGACCCTGTGACTGAGGTCACTTAAGCATGAGACAGCAGTCCCGCTTTGGATCATCGTGCACTGACCACGAGGAGGTTGAGGTCGTAGAGTTCGGCTCTTCCATTGACCTTGTATGGCACCGACTTTGGGTTTCGCAACCGAAGGTTGGATTTGAGCGATACGGCTCACTTCCTCAGGGCATAATAAATCGTAATCCAGCCATATAGTATATTTACTTAGGGAAAACACAGAACATTGGTTGAGGCCTTGTTTGATTAGTTGCCCTAGTTTTATCTTGCAGCTAATTACATGTTCCTCAGATGTTATGATAAATTCTTATTAGACTTGTCTTGTCAATTATGTTCCATATATTATCTGTTTATATGCCTCTTAGATATCCGGGTAAGATGGTATAAAGGTAGCTGTGCTCAGTATGTTGCATATACGATCTATTTATATCAGTTACCTGCTTTATCTGTTCTAGCTCTCCTTTGAGGATTTATAGTTTCAGTGGGGGTTATGTTTATCGTTGGGACTGTGTGTCTCACCCCATTGGTTTAAAACCTTTTTAGTTGGATGTGCTAGATGTGAAGGTGATCGTGGTGTTTCCTCCGAGCAGCAAGAAGAACAGTAGAAATCAAGAGGTGGATATGCTACTATTTTGGGTGTTTTGTAGTAGAGTCCTAGAGTCATCCATGTACTCTCAGGTCCTTAGAGGTGTTTTGATGAGGTTTCACAATGAATAGTTGATATGGTTTTCTTATCCTATTGTTGACCTAGTTAGGTCTGATATGTATATAAACAGGTGATGCATCCTTTATGAATAAGAGACAGCTAGATCCTATGAACTGTGGACATGTATCAAGTTTATGTATATTTATATAACATGTTTCTTTACAGGATGTGGATCTGGATCTAATAGTTCCTTTCTTATCTGCTTTCCACAATCAGTTTTAATAAATCCATGTTTTAGGTAATACGATGTTTATGACGGTTCCTCACATTTTCACATGGTGTTTCGCTGTCTTGGTGATGGCGAGATGTCACATTATTAGAGATTGCCAGCATGCCAAGGAGTGTTGGAGTGAAATTTTTACCAGCATCATACCCCAAAACTTCTTTAAAGAGATGAATATGGATGCATGGATATGCAATAACATGACGAACAAAGCAATCCAAGAGAGCTTCATGTATGGATGTTGGCACATCTAGAAAAGCTGTAACAACCAGGTGATGGAAGGGAAGTTACCTAACCATATCCAGACGGCCAGGCGAATGAAACAGGATGTGGAGCTGAGCATACTTGCTTAGGAAAGGGAGAAGGAGGACATGGACATTAGTCAACCTTCACAGTGGATACATTCGAAAGAAGGTTGGATTAAGATCAATGTAGATGCAACATTAAAGAAGAAGGAAATCAGCTGCACTTATGTTGCCCGGGACTGGAGAGGGAGATGGGTAGCCGGTAATGGAGTTAGATTTACCGCTGAGGATGCTCTAGAAGATGAAGTGAAAGCTATTATCATAGCTATGGAGGAGGTGACGAAGGAGAATCTGAGTAAAGTATGCATCGAGTATGACTGTAAAATTGCAGTATAGTTGATTCAGGGTGAACAATTTAGTGCCCCCAGGTTTACTACATATATCTCTATGGAAAAGCAGTTGATGAGACTAGATTGGTCAATCATACATGTGAAGAGATATTGCAACCAGCTTGCAGATTCTTTAGCAAAGCACCACAAAAAACAAAACGAATGCAGGATACACTACACCCGTCCACCAGAATGCCTAAGAGAAATTCTAGTTAGAGATTGTAATGGCAGTAGTACTGCCAGGTTTATTTCTTTCAATAACCCTATAGATTGTAGTAATGATTTTGAACAACTCATAAGAGGAGGAAGAGATGAATAAAATGACCTCCTGACTTCCCTAAAAAACCAAGATATAATATTTTATTGACATAAATGACCAGTCAACTTCTTTTTGTATGCATATTAAGTCATGAGTTTAAGCAACATAGATTTCACTTTTTATGATCGTTTTAACTTTACATCCATTTGAGGAGTTTGATGTCCTTATGACCTCAAGTCTTACTCATTAATGCACAAGTAATATCAAAGTCTATTTCCTTGCATTATATCCTAGCTTAATTTATTTTTGTCATGTCCATTTTGAGTGTTTGCTTTGAGGTCTAGGAGTTGAAACTAATGCATTATTCTCAGTAAGAAATTGTCCAATAATCAAATCTTTTAGGAGATATGACTAAGTCTTGTGTTTTTTGGAAATAGTCATCATTTATTCTACATTTCTCTTAGATGTAGACTTATATATCCTATATGCTTTACTGGATGTGGAATATTCCAAGATAAATCCTTTTTGTGTCTTTAGATTTAATTCATCTTTTGTTGAAGAGAAGACAATAGTTTTTACCATATATAGATAAGATTCAATTGAGTTCTATTGAAGCAAAGTTTTCATTTTGAAAAGAGATCTTACTTTTGATTGACACAAATCTTAGATTCAACACAGATGGATTGCATGCTATTAGAGATTGCCAACATGCCAAGGAGTGTTGGAGTGAAATTTTTACCAACATTATACCCCAAAACTTATTTAAAGAGATGAATATGGAAGCGTGGATACACAATAACATGAGGAACAAATCAATCCAAGAGAGCTTCATGTATGAATGTTGGCACATCTGGAAAAGCCGTAACAACCAGGTGATGGAAGGGAAGTTGCCTAACCATATCCAGACAGCCAGGAGAACGAAATATGATGTGGAACTGAGCATACTTGCTTGGGAAAGGGAGAAGGAGGACATGGACATTAGTCAGCCTTCAAAGTGGATACATCCAGAAGAATGTTGGATTAAGATCAATGTAGATGCAACATTAAAGAAGAAGGAAAGCAGTTGTGCTTATGTTGCTTGGGACTAGAGAGGGAGATGGCTAGCCGGTAATGGAGTCAGAGTTACCACTGAGTACGCTCTAGAAGCTGAAGTAAAATCTATTAACATAGCTATGGAGGTGGCGACGAAGGAGAATCTGAGTAAAGTATGCATCAAGTATGACTGTAAAACTACAATATAGTTGATTCAGGGTGAACAATTTAGTGTCCCCATGTTTATTGTAGATATCTCTATGGTGAAGCAGTTGATGAGACCAGATTGGTCGATCGTACATGTGAAGCGAGACTGCAACCAACTTGCAGATGCTTTAGCAAAGCACCACCAAAAACAAAATGAATGCAGGATGCACTACACCCCTCCACCAGAATGCCTAAGAGAAATTATAGTTAGAGATTGTAATGGTAGTAGTACTGCCATTTTATTGCTTTCAAAAACCCTATAGATTGTAGTAATGATTTTGAACAACTCGTAAGCGGAGGACAAGATGAATAAAATGACCTCCTGACTTCCCTAAAAAAACCAAGATATAATATTTTATTGACATAAATGACCAATCAACTTCTTTTTGTATGCATATTAAGTCAAGAGTTTAAGCAACATAGATTTCACTTTTAACGATCCTTTTTAACTTTACATCCATTTGAGGAGTTTGATGTCCTTATAACCTCTAGTATTACTCATGAATGCACAAGTAATATCAAATTCTATTTCCTTTCATTATATCCTAGCTTAATTTATTTTCGTCATGCCCATTTAGTTCTAATTAAGTGTTTGCTTTTAGGTCTGGGAGTTGAAACTAATGCTAAAATTGTCCAATAATCAAATCTTTTAGGAGATATGACTAAGTCTTGTGTTTGTTGGATATAGTCATCATTTATTCTACATTTCTGTTAGATGTAGACTTATAAATCCTATATGCTTTACTGGATGTGGAATATTCCAAGATAAATCCTTTTTGTGTCTTTAGATTGAATTCATCTTTTGCTGAAAAGAAGACAACAATTTTTACCATATATATATATATATATATAAGATTCAATTGAGTTCTAGTGAAGCAAAGTTTTTGTTTTGAAAAGAGATCCTACTTTTGATTGCCACAAATCTTTGATTCAACACAGATGGATTGCATGCTATTAGAGATTGCCAGCATGCCAAGGAGTGTTGGAGTGAAATTTTTACCAACATCATACCCCAAAACTTCTTTAAAGATATGAATATGGATGCATGGATATGCAATAACATGAGGAACAAAGAAATCCAAGAGAGCTTCATGTATGGATGTTGGCACATCTGGAAAAGTCGTAACAACCAGGTGATGGAAGGGAAGTTGCCTAACCATATCCAGACAACCAGGCAAACGAAATAGGATGTGGAACTGAGCATACTTGCTTGGGAAAGGGAGAAGGAGGACATGGACATTAGTCAGCCTTCACAGTGGATACATCTGAAAGAAGGTTGGATTAAGATCAATGTAGATGCAACATTAAAGAAGAAGGAAAGCAGTTGCGCTTATGTTGCCCGCGACTAGAGAGGGAGATGGCTAGCCGGTAATGGAGTCAGAGTTACCGCTGAGGATGCTCTAGAAGCTGAAGTGAAAGCTATTATCATAGCTATGGAGGAGGTGACGAAGGAGAATCTGAGTAAAGTATGCATCGAGTATGACTATAAAACTGCAATACAGTTGATTCAGGGTGAACAATTTAGTACCCCCAGGTTTACTGCAAATATCTCTATGGAGAAGCAGTTGATGAGACCAGATTGGTCGATCATACATGTGAAGAGAGATTGCAACCAGCTTACAGATGCTTTAGCAAAGCACCACCAAAAACAAAACGAATGCAGGATGTACTACACCCGTCCACCTGAATGCCTAAGAGAAATTCTAGTTAGAGATTGTAATGGTAGTTGTACTTCCAGGTTTATTGCTTTCAATAACCCTATAGATTGTAGTAATGATTTTGAACATCTCGTAATAGGAGGATGAGATGAATAAAATGACCCCCGGACTTCCCTAAAAAAACAAGATATAATATTTTATTGACATAAATGACCAATCAACTTCTTTTTGTATGCATATTAAGTCATGAGTTTAAGCAACATAGATTTCACTTTTAATGATCCTTTTAACTTTACATCCATTTGAGGAGTTTGATGTCCTTATGACCTCAAGTCTTACTCATTAATGCACAAGTAATATCAAGGTCTATTTCCTTTCATTATATCCTAGCTTAATTTATTTTTGTCATGCCCATTTAGTTCCAATTGAGTGTTTGCTTTTAGGTCTTGGAGTTGAAAATAATGCATTATTCTCAGTAAGAAATTGTCCAATAATCAAATATTTTAGGAGATATGAATAAGTCTTGCGTTTGTTGGATATAGTCGTCATTTATTCTACATTTCTCTTAGATGTAGACTTATAAATCCTATATGCTTTACTGGATGTGGAATATTCTAAGATAAATCCTTTTTGTGTCTTTAGATTGAATTCATCTTTTGTTGTAGAGAAGACAATTGTTTTTACCGTAAATAGATAAGATTGAATTGAGTTCTAGTGAAGCAAAGTTTTCATTTTGAAAAGAGATCTTACTTTTGATTGCCACAAATCTTAGATTCAACACAGATGGATTGCATGCTATTAGAGATTGCCAGCATGCCAAGGAGTGTTGGATCAAAATTTTTACCAGCATCATACCCCAAAATTTCTTGAAAGATATGAATATGGATGCGTGGATACACAATAACATGAGGAACAAGACAATCTAAGAGAGCTTCATGTATGGATGTTGGCACACCTGGAAAAGCCGTAACAACCAAGTGATGGAAGGGAAGTTGCCTAACCATATCCAGACGGCCAGGCAAACGAAACAGGATGTGGAACTGAGCATACTTGCTTGGGAAAGGGAGAAGGAGGACATGGAAATTAGTCATCTTTCACAGTGGATACATCCGGAAGAAGGTTGGATTAAGATCAATGTAGATGCAACATTAAAGAAGAAGGAAAGCAGTTGCACTTATGTTTCCTAGGATTGGAGAGGGAGATGGCTAGCCGGTAATGGAGTCAGAGTTACCGCTGAGGACACTCTAGAAGCTGAAGTGAAAGCTATTATCATATCTATGGAGGAGGCGACGAAGGAGAATCTGAGTAAAGTATGCATCGAGTATGATTGTAAAACTGCAGTACAGTTGATTCAGGGTGAACAATTTAGTGCCCCTAGGTTTACTGTAGATATCTCTATGGCAAAGCAGTTGATGAGACCAGATTGGTTGATTGTACATGTGACGAGAGACTACAACCAGCTTGCAGATGCTTTAGCAAAGCACCACCAAAAACAAAACGAATGCAGGATGCACTACAACCGTCCACCAGAATGCCTAAGAGAAATTCTAGTTAGAGATTGTAATGGCAGTAGTACTACCAGGTTTATTTCTTTCAATAACCCTATAGATTGTAGTAATGATTTTGAAAAACTCGTAAGAGGAGGATGAGATGAATAAAATGACCTCCTGACTTCCCTAAAAAAACCAAGATATAATATTTTATTGACATAAATGACCAGTCAACTTCTTTTTGTATGCATATTAAGTCATGAGTTTAAGCAACATAGATTTCACATTTAATGATCCTTTTAACTTTACATTTATTTGAGGAGTTTGATGTCCTTATGACCTCAAGTCTTACTCATTAATGCACAAGTAATATCAAAGTCTATTTCCTTTCATTATATCCTAGCTTAATTTATTTTCATCATGCCCATTTAGTTCCAATTCAGTGTTTGCTTTTAGGTCTAGGAGTTGAAACTAATGCATTATTCTCAGTAAGAAATTGTCCAATAATCAAATGTTTTAGGAGATATGACTAAGTCTTGTGTTTTTTGGATATAGTCGTCATTTATTCTACATTTCTCTTAGATGTAGACTTATAAATCCAATATGCTTTACTGGATGTGGAATATTCCAAGACAAATCCTTTTTGTGTCTTTAGATTGAATTCATCTTTTGTTGAAGAGAAGACAACAATTTTTACCATATATAGATAAGATTCAATTGAGTTCTAGTGAAGCAAAGTTTTCATTTTGAAAAGAGATCTTATTTTTGATTGCCACAAATCTTAGATTTATCAAAAGAAAGTTTAGGTAATGATTATATTCTAAGCAAGTTTCTTATACTCTTTTCAATTCATCATTTTCAAAATAGTCTCTATAGAGTTAAGAGGTTTACAATCATTTTTCCTTTTGATATTTTTAATTGTCATGTTACTTATGATGTAGCTCTTTTGCAAATACTCATAAAAAATATACCAACATTACATATGCCAATAGTTTTACCTTTGAAACTTTATCTTTCCTCCAAGTGTATAAATGTCTTCTTATTTTCGATCATATACCATCCAGACCTACAAAGTATAAAAGTTTTGGTCCCCATGTAGCGGTCCTTTTGGTTAGAATTAATCAATTATTTAGAACAGTATAATATGAGGATTTTATTACATATTTGGGTCACCAAATTTAATTGCAATTGAATAATTTTGTTTCCAATAAGTAGTTTTGATAGAACTATCCTTGGTTGAAAATTTATTTGACTAGAAGAATTCTCAGTCGTACTATTTGTCGACTAGAAAGATTTTCCAGTAGAATCAATGTTGACAGAACAACCTTCGGTCGAACGTTTCTTCGACTGGAAGAGATCTCAGTCGAGCATTTTATCGACCGAGATGAAGTTTTGTGCATTTTCAGTAAATTCAACATGTCTAATGTAAACATATCATCCCATTATTTTTGGATAATATAGTTAAGAAATCAAAATCTACAAAGATATACAAGTTCAAGCTTAATTTAGTTGAGATGAGACATAATAAATTTCAAAGTGAAGTTTAGGTCAAATCTCAAGTTATATGTCCAATATTTCTAAGTTGGGGTTTTTGAAACTCGAACCAACTCAACATCTTTTTTCTTGTATGGGTAAGAGAATGAATAATGTCCAAGACATAAATAAGGATGATGAAAAATAAAATCAATTTCATTTCTCTTCTTAGTAAGATTGTCTTTAGTCACATACATGACATGGCTTTGGGTTTTTGCATTTTTTTAGCTCTAGGATTTTGGTAGGATTTATCTTTAGGTACATAGCCTAGTCCTCTCCTCCCAATTTGACCAAAAGAGTTCTTTAGGATTTCATCAAGAATGTCACTATTTTTCAAGCTACTAATATCTTTTTGCAACTTAGCAATTTCATCAATTTTCCTTTTAATTTCTAATTTAGTTGGATCTAGATTAAATAAGACTTTCTTTTTCAAAAGTAAGATCATTCAATTTAGCATACAAATCTTCATTAGTTCTTGTAAGCCTTTTCAATTTTCTTTTACAATCAACATATTTATCATGCAATTCTACAATACTAGTGACTAACTCTTCTTTAGATAAATCAAGAAGACTTACCTCATTTTCTTCTTCATCTGTTGTTGTAATGAAGCAACTTACCTTGTCTTCTTTACCCTCACTTGATTTTTTCCTTATAGATTTATGGAACTTTTCTCCTTTCTTCTTATTTAGACAACTAAATGTCAAGTGGCCTTTGACTTCACATTCAAAGCACCATATACAATCTTGGTCACTTGTTGATGGTTGGCTCTCGTGCATCCTTTCCATGTAGAGGTAGCTAAAAACACCATCCCCCATTACTTCAAGATCTATTAGGGCTCCTTGAAGACCTGATTTGATACCAATTGAAAGATCTAGAGGGAGGGAGTGAATAGAGATTTTTGACACTTCAAAAATAATTAAAACACTCAACCAAAGAAGGAGGAGGAAACAAGGAAGACACTTTGGTTTAGAGTGGTTCCAACCTTTGAATCAAAGGTTGTCAGTCCACTACCCAATAGTTTCTAATTGAAATTTTGAAAGTGATTAATATTATTACCTCACAAGGATGTTACATAAAATACAATCAAATTCCACTCGAAGTAGCCTTCACCTTGAGGTAGCCTCAGCCCCTTAAAGTAGTCTTCTTGAAATAACCATGAGCAATCCTTGGAGCAGCCTTCACCACCTTCAAGTAGCTCCACCACCTTGAGATAGCCTTCACATAGAAGTAGCTCCAACCTCCTTTGAAGTAGCATTATTGAAGTAACCTCAAGCACACCTTGGAGCGGCCTTCACTTTGAAGTAGCACCAAGCAACCTCCTTTCAACAACCTCCAACCCTAGTAGTAGTCAAGGAGAACAAAGTACAACATAGAAGAAATAGATTGGAAGAAAGAAAATACTTATCCAATTAAGTACAACACTTTGATCCTATATCAAGCATTTAGATCTCCTATCCACTTAAGATGGACGTGGCTATATGTGGTGGCTAGGAGATTATAGCTATAGGACACAACTCTAGAGAACAAGGAAGAAGATGGCAAGTGAATTCTAACTTTGTTGCTCTCAATAATGAATGCTCAAATATAGCTTAGATGCTTTAAGTGTCCTAAGGCCTCTATTTATAGTAATGCTTTGCATGTGTCTAGGGACGTTCTAGGGAGTGTCTAGAGTGTTCTTAGTGCTTAACTAGCGGTTAGGTGTGCATTAGTTGGCTAGCAATTGCTAATTTATTTGTGCTTGAAAAGAACAATCCAGAACCCTACTTGGTCGACAATTTGGTCAACCGAACTGTGCCTTGGTCGAAATTTCCTTTGATTGAGCCTGGGTTTAAGGCAAAAGTGTTGCAATGTCTATTTTCAACTCCCAACTACCAACCACTCAGTCTAACGATCGCAAGCTTTAGATCAAAGCTTACTCGGTTGAGAATATATTCGACCGAAGTCTGTTTTAGAGCATAATTGTGTAAGTTGTTGAACAATGCTCAAATTTTTGACAGAGGTGGTTCTCAGTTGATAAAAACTTCGACTGAGTGTGTCTCGGTTGACAAGTTTTTCGACTGAGTATGTCCCTATTTTAGACTTTTGAATCACCTACTAAGTGTGTGTTTCAATGAGTGATGGTGTGACTCTAACTTTAGGGAGAAACATATCTAAGGGTTATAAGTGGATAGGGGATATATAACGCTTGATTTACATGATATCTAAGTACTTGTACATTACATCTTTGTACAAGTATTTACAATTGAGTACAATCATGAGAACATAAACAATTGAGCATATTTGATCTTCAATTTGTGTTGATCCACTTAGTATGATCTCCTATTTCCTTAAACCCTAAATTACTCAAGTAGCATGCTAGTCCACAAGAATGAAATGTTTGTCATCATCAAAACAAAGGGTATGATAATGTCCAATTTATCCAACAAGGGTTTGGTGAAAGGGAAGCTTTGAAAGCTTTACAAGTATACACTGGAGTATCTCTCTCACACATATCCTATCTCACTCATATGGATGTTTTGATTTGCAAACAAGTGAGAGAAAGGGGCTTAAGTGAACTGGATGCACTCAACTATAGCTAGGATATTGAATAGCATGAAGGAGCAACCTTAGAATGAACTCTAAGACATCCTATTTATAGTTTGGGGTGTCCACTAGATATTAGGAGCAATAAGGAACATTTTCTAGCTATTTAGGGTGTTGCAACGGATATAATTTTGAGTTTTGCAACACTCCTACGGTTAGAAACACTTTTTCTTCACTTTCTGTACAATGCATTTGGTCGAGTTCTAATAAAGATAACTCGACCAATTGCACTATATGACAAAGTAAATTTGAAGCATCGACCGAGTTTATCCTGGATGAAACTCGGTCAATCGCTTGAAATTAGGTTTGCCAGTGCAGGGTGTCAGTCAAGTTCTGTGTATTGAAACTTGACCGAACTTGGACATTCTGAAAATGCATCAAGGGTGTCGGTTGAGTTTATCACAGGAGAAACTCAACCGAATATACACTCTGTGATGTATTCTGGAAAATGTCATTAGAGTAATTAAATGTTCAAATTAAGGGTTCCTAATTTTTTCTCATCTTAGTTACAAGTCATACAATCAATACAAATGATTACAAAATCAACCTAAGGGTTTTAGGGTGTTTTCCACAAAAGTGCATTTGTATTGCTTTTGACTTGAACTTGATCAAGCTAGGGCTTCATTAAATTTATTTTTTCCATGTACCTAATACCTAAAATCAATCTCAAGTAGACATATTAGATATATATGAATGTAATGGTTAAGTCATTATCAAAATATGGATAATGTATAACTCTCAGAGAAAAAAATTACACTAGTGGCTTTGATTAGAGGATACAAGTGTTGAGAAATCGGGAATACAAGTAAGATAGTGAAAACAAAAATTTTAATGTCTGATTCCCTAATCGATGAGATTGCATCAACATTGGTGTATCTAGGAAGGAGGATAGCAAGAAATATACATGGTCCTAGAGCAAGTCCATTGACAGTCCTTACATCGTTGTGCTTCTTTCATAAGTTGTACACAAACAACTATTGGGGAGGCACCATCATATACCATGATGGTTGTTATCCTTCTAGTTGGTGAAAATGACCTCTTCACCTCTATCATAGTCCACATGGACCACTAGGAACTCCACATTCACTACCAAATCCAATCGAAAGGAGTTGTCCCTTTGAACATCTACCTGCCAGAGTTGATTTTCTCTCCCAATTATCTCTCCCTTGTTGTTCCTCCCTTTGACAGGTAGAACTTTCTCGGGCTCTCTTGGTTACTACAACCAGAGAGGAATATAATTGTCAGAGCGTATTATTGTGTCTAGGAATCCCCCAGTACCCTCTATTTATAGTACGACTAGGGTCAAGGTTTCCAGTCCATCTGGGAGTTCAAGAGATGAAATTTCATGAATTTTCTAGAAGCTATGATTGGTGAACCGATCAGTTCATTGTTGAACTAATCGGTTCATTATTGAATTGGTCAGTTCATAAGTGAACTGGTCGGTTCATGTGCTTTCTTATTTTGAATCATTTCGGCATTCAATATTTGATTATTGCAAAACATGATGTCGACATCAATCCTTGGTCCAATCAAATTGATCATTGAATTGGGCGGTTCAACTCTTGAAATAGTCGTTTCAGACCATGAGCCATTCGATTCACTAAATGAAATGGTTGGTTCATGCCCTAGTTCAACCAATATTCACCCAATGCAATTTCCTATTGACTTGCCACTTGAATCGATTGGTTCAACACTTGACCTTTCATAGTTTTGTTAGTCAATTTCAACTATTGTTGTTTAAATTGAATACCTAACTCTTTAGTAATCAAGTTAAACTTTATTTATGAATAAACTCCTATTCTAGACACATCCTATGTGTGTGACCCTATAGGTCCCAAATTATATCGACAATGAATTTCCATATACAATTTATGACATCACAATCAATGAGTTGTATTTAGCAATGCATCATTGCTACCCAAGTAATTGGAAAGTTAGAGAACAACTTCAACCTACAATCCATGATTAGTGTTACCATGAACATATAGTTCCTTTGTCTCTGATATTCGGATGAACTCGAGGTATGGAATCGTCATCCTCTTCAACATTCAATCCATGTTCCTTGAACTAGAGCAGACCGTTTGAGATACATGTGGGTACACATATCACATATTGAATCACATGTGTACGACCATCCATTTCTTAGTCTCTCTTATCAAGTGGTCTGGATATCAATCTCTTATAGGAGGGACAAATCCCATCTACATCATGCACACACAATCCCCATGTGTCTCAATGCAATCGAGCATCACCTTTATGGTAACCCTTATTCAAGGTCACATTGGATGATGTCAAATACATCGAATGACATGTGATGAGTGACTGAGTGTAGTGATTTTAGTCTAAGAACCACATTCACCACTATGAGAGCTGATTCTAACTACCATTCCATGGTCTCTATGTATCACTCTCATGGTGGCCCTGTCCCATACACTATTGTATAATGTGTATTTGTGTATTTGACTTGATATCACATATCATAACTAATGAGACTCTATCATCAGTTAACACACACTCTAGTCTTATATATTATTGTTATTTATTTTTCTTCCACAGTAATGTATGACTAGGGACATAACTAGAATGTATGTACTCCTATCGTACATATGATCTCATTGTTTAGGTCCTCAACCTAAAGACACATGTCATCAAGTAACATCATTCTTTAGACATATACTATGTATGTGTCATCATCTCATAATTGAGACAAATGTAATAGACAGAATTACCTTTATCATTATCAAATTAGGTATCTAATGCCTCATTTCAATCATCATATGATTGGCTCTATGAGTATACATAAAAACAACAAGGTGATGGATATGAAGAGGGAAGGCTACAAAGGCTTACCACATGCACAATCAAATCACAATGAATTAGACCTTTCAATGGAGAGTCATGTAGTCATGAAAAGAAGAGCTCAGTGACGAGGAGGAAATCAAATCGAGGCACAATTGGAAACATCAAACACTTTTAAGCGATGGGATGAAACTAATGATAGGGTTACATATATATAGGGTTTAGATTTAGGGCTCCTGGGGTTGGAGATATGAGAATCCTTGGGAGAGGAATTAGGAACAACACATTAATAAGAAAACTACATCACAATATTTCATCCATCTTGTGTGGACTCAATTAAGAAATTCGTTGAAATCTATTTCAGGAGATTCATCAAAAGGAGAGGGAGAAAAGGCCGAAATACCAGACCCGAACCAAGTCATGGTACTGTTACATGCAGATATCTTCTGACCAAGGTAGGAGACAACTTGCTTGCCACCTAATCCAAATTAGATGGTTAGGGTTGTATCGAAATAAAAAAAATGACTTGATGGTCAAATAATTCATACTTCAATCCTCTTATGCATTTAATGCATAGACCTTTCCTTGTCCAATTAGGGGTGCATTCAATGACCAACCGAGAATAATTTGGTAGGCTAGATAATTGAGCATGAGGAATCCTATTTTGCCATTATTTTTAACTTTTGACAACTCTAGACTTGTCAAAACTTAACTTGACGAGTAAGTAAAATTTTTATATATTTATTTATTCCTTTATGATTTACTACTCAAATTCCATTTTTAACTTTTCCTTCCTCTTACCTACTCATAGGGAAAATCTAGAAGAAGTATCTTGAACTTAAATATTTCAATATGGTGGATTTGCACAATCAGACCCAATTTAGGATATTACCCCAATTTATAGCATTGAAGTCTCAAATAATATAGTGATTGGTTAAAACTCCATATTTAGTGATTCCTAATATTCTAACACGAATTAAATTAAGTAAATGATTCTAAAATAAAAGATCACATGGTAAAGGGAAAAAGTGAATACATACCTAAGGTTGGGTATGTTACATAATCTTGAACCACAAAAGCTCCTCATTTGACAAATTGATCTTAGATGGATTTTCTTGTTACCAATCAATCAAAGAAGAATGAGAACTTTTTAGGGCATTTTATTCTCCAAAAATATTTTCTATATTAAGTATTGGGTATCAGACATAGACCCCATGAAGCTTCTTAATATAGGGTGTTGGGGGTATTTTCAGAACTTGAAACCAACAAATGCAATTTGATGTCTTACTATTTATACATTGACACATATATGCTATATCAATCGAAGTAAACAAAAAAGAAGAAGATAAAATCACTTATGTTTCTTACAGTATCAATTCTAAGATAAGTATATTAAAAGTAAAGGAATGCTTCAATAACATATGAAGTAATGAGCCCTTTCATTGCCGTCTTTCACAATACTTACGTTTACTTACAAAATTTAAGTTTAGCTTAATATGTGATCATCTGATTCCATATTTAGTGTTAAAATTTTACTTATAAAATATTTTGAATCATGTCATGTGCCACAATAGGGAGAAAGGGCACCTAGTTTCCAGGGTCTATGATTCAGCCTAACCACATGTTGTCTAGACGAGTGGAATTTTTCTGACCAAAATCACACAATCATAAATTTAAATAAAATTATAGAGGAAATGTTGTTAGTTTCAATGACAGGAGTTGTACGGCCCCAATATGCACATGGAGAAAATGTGATATTGTCAAGGTTAATATTAAGATTGGTAGATAAAAATCAAATATTTTTTTAAACAATTTGCGCACAAACAAACAAACAAACACACACACACACACGGGGGCGGAGCTAGGAATTAGATGTTGGGGGGGGCAAAATATTTTTGAAGGATAAATTTTTATGACGAGTTGTTAAATTTAACTCTTGAGAAAAAAATTTAAGAGAGGAACAACAAGATTTGAACTAGCAACCCCACTCTCAAGTAGCTAGCTGCAAACCATTATGCCATTATAACACTCTCTTTGAATATATATGTGCACATGTATATATATACATACACATGTCACTATTTAGGTATAAAGAGTGTCACTAAAAATAGTTCCCATCGTGATTCAAACTCAGCCCACCCAACTCAAGAATAGGACTGCACTCCATTGCACCAGACATAGCTTTTTGATTACTTGAACATCGATATGTTATATATTTTGATGTATTCATACAAATGTATATATATGCACATACAATCATAGATATTTTTTTCATTTTTCTTGGGGGGGCCACGACCCCTGCTTTTCCCCTGACTCCGCCCTTGCACACACACACACACACTATATATATATATATGTATGTATAGCTCATGTTATGAAGACCGCAAAAATTATGCACTTCTTAAATTGTTTACAGTTTTGTCATAAACATCATGTTTAGTATTTTCAGAGAATAAAAAATTCTTGTTGTATTTATAAAATAAGTCTTTATATTATAATTGTGGCCGTCTCATTACAATTATGTGCCTTCCAATTATAAAAAGATCCATGAGTAATAAAAATTAGTTACTCGCGCGGACAGTGAATATATACCCATATAACTCTCTCTCTCTCACACACACATATATATATATATATATATATGTATATATACATATATATACACACACATGCACATTAAGTTGTATTTGTAAGCATGTTGGTTTGTTAGTTGCAAGTGCAAGTTGGGTACCTTGATGGAACATCAAAGAACAATCTAAAACTAATAATTGTCTTGCATTGTAGATTGCAATCCATAAAGAACATAACCTCTCCTCAATAATTACATTATCTAAAAATATATACATTGAGATGCATGTACTCTGATATACATTCTTTTAGCCACGCACATATCACCCACTCCACATATTGAGTCAGCTGAAGTCTAGTGTATAGATGATGTCCTACATATCTAGTTATATATCAATTTTTTTTTAATCTTTTTTACTATTTATCTTTTCACACATTTTACTAGTAGTCTACTTATATGACTTGAGCACATTAAGACACTACTGAGTCATTCATCACCATATTACAAAAATTACACCCTCATTTCCACACAACTTTTAAGTATGTAATATTTGTATTCTTTCAGTGTATAATATGTGATGAAAATTTTCTCTATATGCTATTCATGTACCACTTAAAATGCTGAATTTGGAAAAAGTAATTATAATATGCATATTGACTTGTGTGCACCACATACCTACTAAACTCGAGTATATACCTAGCTTGACTGCATGTAACAATGAAGAAACACACACACACACATGTCTACTTGTGCATGCACACACAGAGATAGATGCACTAATTGACTTTTTTTTATATTTACAATATTCCTATATTCTGTCTGATTCTTGGTGATTGTAGGAAGGGAAATGATGGAAAAATTAGAAATATTATTTGGTTAGTATAGTGATAGGAAACAATTTTCTTTGTGAGGAATCAATGAGAAATTTAGTCAATTGTCCCCATAGACAAGCATGGTGAATCATGGGGAAGAACATTCTATCAAGAAGTTAGCTTCCACTAATGATTTGGACAAGTATGTGAAAAACACTTCTATAATTTGGACACCTATGTTAAAAAAATTTCTTTAGTATTTTTTCTCTATGTATAAACATATTTTCCTCTATGATTTTTCTAAAAATTCTATTTTCCAACCAAAAATCTATAATTTTTTCTACAATTACTTTTTGTTAATTCGAATTTTCTTAGCTAAAACATTGCTCCCTCATTATAAAGCTTTCCGCTGAATGCATATTCACTTTTATTTAATTCTTTGTTTGAAATTTTGATTTTTCACTATTGATATGATTCCCACCAACGCTCAGATTGGCTTGTCGTAACTGGTCTGGAAAACTTATGAACTGGACTTTCTTAAGTAATTTTTCATGATTGGTTTAAAATAAGTATTAAAACTTAAGTTCAATGACTTCCGGTGGGTTACAGACTTACATACAAAATATAATTCCTAAATTCGCAATAATCACATTATGTAAAATATTTACACTATAACCATCATTATTAGTGTGACTTATAAAATAAAAAATACAAACATCATGAAAATGAGACGGACTGCGCCATGTAAAAATAATGTGATTTACCTAACATATTTATATTCTTCATTTTAAATAATATAATGTGAAAATTTATAATTAACTATAACCATTCACGAATAATACAATAACAATTTCCTACAAAAATAATGTAAAAATTAATATCCTACAATATGTTAAACAATGATGAACCAAGACTTATATTTACAAGCACATGTAATGCGGATACTATTACAATACTTTGTAAACACAAAGTGAAATAAAATATTTTGATGTGATTTTAACCATAATATTTTTATCAAGATTATAATTGTACTGTAATAAAATAATTTTAATGTAACAACATCTGCATCATAACCATTTGTTGAGGTCATTATAATTTAAAAATATTATATTTTTATGGATTCTTTTTTATATCTTTGCCATTCTTATTTATATGACATGGTAAAAATTAATATTTTTTAATAATTTCTATATTTACACTTACAACAAACTAATCACATAGAAGTGAATGGAACTCAAGTTTCAAAATTGAACCAGAGTTCTCATAAAATGAGTTCCACATAACTCATTATTTACACCAAACCAATAGGAGCCCAAGTGAAAAATTCCCTTCAAATAAGTCTTATGTTGAGATTTTATGTTAGTTTTCCTTTTTTTGTTCAACGGAGTCCTAACCTACCTTATATTATCCCTCAATCACTAAATTGAAAACTCTTTTACCGAGATGGGAGTTAGAAAAGGAAAGCAATTCCATTCATGGATGAGATACTGATATAGAGTTAGGCTACACACAGTCCCCCTTATACCCGGCCACCCACCCGTTTTTTGGGAAAATAGATCTGCAGCATTTGCAGTTGTCTTTGTATTAATGCTCATGCAAAGTCCATGCAACAATATGTCTTTCCACTCTTCTCTCCAGAGTATTAATACTCATGCAAAGTCCATGCAAAGTGTATTAATTCGTTTTTTCTCTTGTAATTATTCTCTCTCATTCTAATCCACCCACATGCATTCCCGTATTAGTACAGTACTTACGGAATCCAATAACAACATTGATCTGGAAGCATAAGTACAGTACTTACGAAATCCAGTAGTAATATTTGTCATCTGGACATAAGTACAGTACCTACGGAATCCATGTAAAATAAGTACAATACTCACTTGTTAATTCCAACTCAGTTTTTTCAAACATAAGTACAGTACTTACCAAATTATAAAACCAAGCATAAGTACACTACTTAACAAATTACAAAATCAAGCATAATTGTATAACTGATCTGGAAGCATAAGTACAGTATCTACAGAATCCATGCAAAATAAGTACAATACTCACTTGTTAATTCCAACTCAATTTTTTCAAACATAAGTACAGTACTTATCAAATTATAAAACCAAGCATAAGTACAGTACTTAACAAATTACAAAATCAAGCATAATTGTATAACTGATCTGGAAGCATAAGTACAGTACCTACGGAATCCAATAACAACATTTTTCGCCTGGACATAATTTTTTTACAAAAATGTAGTGCACATCTGGTCCATAATCAACTATAAAATGCATCTATAAGTATTGTACTCAATTATTAATTTTCAACTCAGTTTGTCAAATATAAGTACAGTACCTCTCAAATTCATTTGTGAATGTATATGTATATATTGTAGGTACAATACTTACGTAATCTGCAGTGAGGATAAATATGTAATAGAATTTTTTTGTAAGCTACATTGCATTGACATCTGCCATTTGCATGACAGTTGCATGGAGTATGTGGCGAGATATCACGTGGATTTTTATTTGGTTACGAGATCATGCATCCTTTTTGCATGTAAAAGTATGCAAAATCGCTGCTGGAGATAATGTGCATGCAGCAGGAGTTAGTGGACTGGCGCAGCAGTGGAGGAAAACGGCAGTTGAGATTTCCCGAGGACCGGGTATATAGCCGGGTATATGGTGTGCTATGCGTAGAATTTTTACTGATATATCTGCAGTGGTACGACTGCACGACATAACAAACTTCAATTTTGAAACGCTAATGAATATTGTCCTAAAGCAGAGGACCAGCCGCCATCATTAATTTGCTCATCTTGTCTTGTGTTGTCTGCCCATACTCCTCCCGCACCACCACCGCAAGTCGTGGGGGGATATTTTATTGACATCATCGAGCAAGCATTAACGGAACAACACGTTTCACCTGCTACTGGCGCTAACAGTATGTGCCCCATCAGATGTTTGTTGTATAAAAACATCAAAAACTACTACTTGCACAAACAGCCGCCCCACCAACTTGAACGACGGCGCCCATTTAGGTGTTCCACCAACTTCTCCATTTTGTTGCGAAGTATGCCATTAAAAAGTTGAAAATACCAATCTTCTATGCAGATCGATGCTCCATTACTTGTGCACAGTTTTAATATTGTGCAACGCCGGCCGGACTGCAGGGCGTCTGCCGTCTAATACTCGCCCCAAAACTTTTATATTGAACATCTCTGGGACCTTCACGCTTTTTTTTTTTAATATGATTACAAAAGTGAGCGTAAACGTTGGTCAAATATAGTTAGTCCTATCAATCACTGTAGGGCCCCTTTATACTCATTGGGTACGGACCCTTGCCGTAATTTTTGATACCATTATTGGGGGAGCACGCATAAACGTTCCCCCTTTTAATTTCGTCACGGCCGTCCTGTAATAACTGCTGCTTTGGATGAACCTTCCTTTCTGTGTGCGTTCAAAGAGTATGTTGAGAGATCCGAGGTAGCATATGGAACGATATTCTCAATTCGT
This sequence comes from Alisma plantago-aquatica, assembly GCA_963693085.1. NCBI lineage: Eukaryota > Viridiplantae > Streptophyta > Magnoliopsida > Alismatales > Alismataceae > Alisma > Alisma plantago-aquatica. The sequence goes on from OY856414.1 coordinate 52,202,145, forward strand.
ATATGTGGAATTATACTAAGTATTTATACCCGTTAGAACAACTATGTCGAAATAGTAGAACTCAACATATGCCATGGGTTGTAGAGGGAGGGAGAACATTGTAAATATACCAAAAATTGAAGAACTCAATAATTAATGTGGCTAGAGAGAGAAACCCCATTACACATGTTGTTTGGTGGGGGTGGGGAGTAAATGAAGGCATAGAACAATAGGATTTTACATCACTAGTTAGAAAAATATCGAAGAGGGCACAATAGAAGCGATAATTGGACACAAGACATGTATGGTTGGAATGGTGATCTGGAAGTGGGTACAAAACTACATCATATATTAGAAAAATTCCAAAGAGGGTACAAATCGAGAGATAATTAGACAGGAGATACATGTGGTTGGAATTCGATCTAAAAGTCATCAATGATAGTAGTATATCAACTTCACTTAATGATTATACATAATGCTGGTAGATTCTTCAACCCATCATGGTGGTATCCCATCGTCTAGCCTTTTTATTTCAACACGTATGAGTTTTATATGTATACATCATATATTTACACAACCTAAATATTTAAATTAAAAGGCTTCAATTTGGATAAGGCGATGTTTGATAAAAATAAATAAATTATGATATGAAAATGTATTCCATATATACCCTAAAATGATCTTGTGATGATGCAGGTAACCAATTTAATCATGTAAAGTGCATCACGACCTCATATTACACACATGCAAGCTTGATAATGCCCAAAATAGCTACTCAATTTGAATATATAGTTTGTAACATTGTTGAATAGTTCATTTATGTTAGATGGATGCATCATCTTTTAAATGATTGAAGAACATCTCTCTAATAGTTGACTATATATGTGGGCATGACCATATATGGAAGGTTAAAGAGTGAAGAACTTCCCTTAGTAGTTCATGGACCCCACAAAAGCCAAATATTAGGGAGTAGGTCATCAAGGCCCACGATCATGTAGTGGTGTTGTAAATCAAAACCTTAATAGGAATTCAACCCAAGAACCATAAGTTTGGAATCATGAACCGGAAGATCACATCGACACCACAAATGGCCTCACAAATTCTCTTACTATTATGTGCAAAGTTGGTGAACTCTTGCATTTGTCATTGTGGTACTGCAAAGTTCAATCCTCTCTCAACAACTTTGATGAACTACTCGTGGATTTGAACCTAAGCTATGCTACACCACATATACATTCCTATGATTGTATAGGAAAGCCACCATACTTCATTGATTCAATGCGATATGTATATATGATGAACCTTTTCTCTCGTCCAAAATCTAAATATTTGGGGGCGGAATATGCAATGTGGTGTTTTTCTACACCCGGCGAAACATGCTAATAAATACGGGCCTCCACCCGGTTAAGTGACGCGGCTAGCGCCTTCAGCGTCACAGCCATTCCGCCTTCCTCCTCACACAAGCGAGAACTCTCCGGAGACACACCACTGGCCGACGAAGGATCCGCGAACTCAAGCTCCCCCTTCACCCTGGAATTCCGGGGGCCATGGCGTCGTCGCGTGTGATGGCGACGACCACATCGGCCAATTCGGATCTGGTGCGCCAGTCCCCGCACTTATCATACCCACTCTCTCCGGTCGTCCCCGTCGGCGCCAGCGCCAGCGGCGACCTACAGATCACTGCTCGCGCGCTTGGACCCTTAGGGTCTATGAACATGGAAGATTTATTACGAAACATGTACCCTGGGGCCTGCGACGGGGACGTTGCGTCCTCTGCGCCCGTTGGGGAAATTGCGCCTTACTGTAGCGGAGCGGCCAAGACGGAGGACGAGGAGGACGAGGAGAGGAGGACAGCAGATGAGGTGTGGGGAGGGATTCCTGGAAGGGACGGGAAGATCTCCAACGGTAACAATGGTGTCGGTGGAGCGTCTTTGGCTGTAGATACGGGGCCCATGGTGATGACGCTCGAGGATTTTATGGCATGGAAACGCTACGGGGTTGAGGTGGTTACGGATGAAGACGGTAGGGTGGCTCAGGAAATCGTCCCCACACCTCCGCCGCAACAGATTGTGGAGGGGTCCATGTTGGGGATGGTCATGGATTCTGTACTCGGGGAACCGTATGCTCAAGCGATGCCAAAGCAGACGCAGCAGGGAGTATCTGCAGATGGGGCATTCACAGGTTTCAATAATAATGGTGTTGAAGGTGGAGCTTTAGCCAGGAGCAAGAGGAGGGCCCTTCTGGAGCCCGAGGACAAAGTCCAACAGCAGAGGCAGAGAAGGATGATTAAGAACAGAGAATCAGCTGCTAGATCAAGGGAGCGAAAACAGGTTGGTGTTTTTCGACAAAATGTTCTTCTGGATGTGATTACGCTTTGGTTTGATTCTCTTTGGATGTCTTTATTATTATGAAGCAAACTTCATTTCCTCTCAGGCGTATACTATCGAGCTGGAGAAAACTGTGACTCAACTAGAAGAAGAAAATATGAGGTTGAGAGCCGAGCAGGTAGTTATTTCACGTCTGGATTTGTTCATTAGTACAGATAGTGTATACTTTATGTTCACCCCCTCATATGCACTGTTCTCCTTCATGTTGCAGGAAGAGGCAAGAAAGAAAAGGCTTAAGGAGGTACCATGACTCTGCATATCATTTTATACTGTCTTAGCCGTTTATTATATTTCTATAAAGTTACTATTACAGAGCACATATTTGGTTCTCATTTTCATGTGACTAATTTCATTATTTTGGGATTACATAGCTGCATATGGCTGCTTGTAAGACATACCTTTTAGGAAACAACAAGCAATAATTCTTTCGGTTTCTGTATTTATGATTAATGGTTGGTTCTAAGGGTGTTAGGTGGGCTCTCTTTTAAATAAAATCGTTTGTCTTATTACATTTCTTATGAAGATACTGCAATATCACTGAAAAACATAGACCTGGAGACTTGCATCACAGGGTATCTAACTAAATATTTTTTTCCCCTCTAGCTAATAATTTCATAGGCAATGTTACAATTAAACTCTCTGAAATAGTTTAGGAGTGCCTAACAATGATGAAGTTCTAAATGAATCTATTGTTTTGGGAATTACCAAATATTGACGAAGATATGTAGCAGACAGTGGTTTTCCTACTGATATGCTAAAAGTGGGGAATACACTAATCTAAAAGGTTAATGATATTTGGAGCATTAGGATATAATTTTTTCCATGTATTTGCCTTCAACTGAGTTTTGAACCATGAAAACTTTCATATGTAGGGTTGCTAGTTGGTCCAGAAAAACATGGACCCTCGATTATGGCTTGAGATTCAAATTACACCCTGCGCACAGAGGCTTATTAAACTAATAGTGAATAAAGCTACAAGAATATTCTAAAAACACATTGTTACACACCACTTAAGCTGATGTTTGCACATATATCCAACATAAAACAAGATTATCACCCAAGTCGTAGACTGAAGTCGCTACCTTCCATTACGAGTTAGTCACTACTGCCTTTGATTTTGAAGTACCAAACAAAGCAGCAGTCGACCGCATCATTTTGTCTTCCTGATCACTATTTAATGGTTTTAGGAATAAGGAAAGTCAGCGACTGCATGATCCCGTGCTTTTTGTTACAGAGACTTTTGAGAATGGAATTTTTCAAAATATGTTGCAGTCCCTGGTGTAATGATGGTCAGACCCTGGTGCTAACTGGGAAGTCTCAGGCTGAAATCATGTTGCAGTCAAATTATTATAATTTACGGAGTTACATCACTGCTGCAAACCCAGTAATTCTTATATATTTTCATCTCATTGGGCTTTTGCAGGTTTATAAGGTCCTTTGGAGAGTTCTTTCCTCTTTGGGCCTTCTATACTCAAATTAAAAGATATACAAATATCAAAACCTCAGAAGTTAAAATATGGATAATAACAGGTCAAGAAGCCCAATGACCAGATTGAAGACCAGAATTTATAAATATATAACATTATTTAATAACAAAGTCAACATGGTACAAATTTCTTTTGAATCATAAATTAGGGAGGTCAGTTACAGGAGACCTAGGTAAGAGTGATAGCACTGAAGTGTGTGGTCCCCAATAAGAATGTAAACTTAATCACCAAGTTTCATCTCTTTTGAAAGTTGATATAACATTAGTACTAATATCATCAGATTTAAAATCGAAAATCTGATGATAATCCCACTTAATGTACTAAAGTTCTTGGTTGGGGTGCTTGCTGAAACCCGTTTTATTTTCACGGATGACAACTGAAACTTTTTTGGTTGGTAAAATTTGGAAAGAACAGGCCCTCAAGCCACTAATAGGCTGTGGTTACAGGAGTCCTAGGTAAGAGTGATAGCACTGAAGTTGTGGTCCCCAATAAGAATGTAAACTCAATCACTAAGTTTTATCTATTGAAAGTTGAAACAACATTAGTACTGTTAAAGTGTCTATATTAGTCTATTAGTTAAATAGGCTAATTAGTTTAGTGGGCCTTTATATTCCGGCCCGTCTAGTTTAGATTACTTGGGTCCTAAGTAATAGGGCGTCTTTCCTCCTATATAAAGGAGAGGCCGTCAGTCTTTGTAATCATCTATTCCTATTCAATCAATCTTATATTCTAACATGGTATCAGAGCCGTCGCTCCTGAGGGAACCCTAATCCGCCGCCCCACTTCCCTCTCTCTCCAAGCCACCGACTTCTCCCTTGCAGCCGCCGCCGCTCCTCTCTCCGAAGAGAGCAACCGCGAGCTCTCTTCGCCTGCGGGCGACCGTTGCCATGGCCTAGGTCGGTTGCCCGCTAGGCATATCCCGGCCTCCATGATCATCTCTATTATCTATTATTTCATTCTTTCCATACAACACCTCCGTTGCCTATCATAGCAGCCATATACGGCGGTAATCTCCATCCTCCATCCGAAAACAGCAGCAACCGGCGCCGCTGCCAGCAGCAGCACCAGCACCAGCCACCCCCTCCATCAGCAGCAGCCGCCGGCAGCAAGCACCAGCGGGTGCCGCCGCCGCAGCCAACAGGAGCAACACCGATCCTAGCAGCCGCCATCTCCAGCAAACGACCATCATCCAAGCCGCCATCCTAAAGGAACAGCCGCCGACCATCCGTGAAGCAACCTGCATCCCCGTCGTCGATACTATCGACAGGAGGTCGATGGTATCGACTTTATCACAGCGATAGAAGAGTGTTTGTCGATACCATCGACAGTCCTGTCGATGGTATCGACAGTTGATCAGCAGCGATGTGAAAAGGATACACCTATCCCGCAAGCTATTGCCTCTCGCCATTGTATCTGTGCTCATAGGCTGCAATGTTGCTTTATCCAAGCAACCGTATCCCAAATCTTGATCGCATTTTTTTTTCAATCGACGCTCCATCTCATGAAGTCTTCAGATCTCCGCCTTGGCTCCGCATGCATCCTCTTGGCATGCAATATCTCTGGAGTCACACAGGAGACCCTTTGTCATCTCCTATGTTGCGACAAAGTGCTTCATCAGCCGAGCGTCATATCCAGCCATCATCCGCAAGCTGCTGCTCCTCCACTTCATCATCATCCCGACGATCTTCATCCGCAAGTTGCAGCTGCGTTGTGCGTCATCATGCTACTGTTGCCATCTACAGTAGGCGATCACCCATCACTCTCCACCGCTACCAAACAACCATGCTTACTGCCCCCATATGCATTATCCCTGTCTCTATTCAGATCCTTAATTGGTCCTATCTTTTACTAATCGGATCCAATTTTGACCCTAATCGGATTTTTCGTGGGGCTCGACCCCCACACCCCCGAATTTGTTGCCCTAACGGGCCAATAAACCCCCTTTTCGGGTCGGGACTAGATCCATTTATTTTTCTATCCAGATCTCATGTTGACCCATTTAGTATACTCTCTTTGGCTATCGGTTTCATTCTCCAGATATTATCCATCTCCATTTCACATATTCCTCTTTTTTTTTTCTACCATTTTCTTTCCCACCCACCCATATTATGTGAGCATCCCTTTTCCACATTACGGGGGGTCATATATCCATTTCTCCACACCAAACACTCACTTTCGTCGTATTTGGTGTGCGGGGGGGGATAGAGAGGAGAGAAAGAGATGAGAAGAAAGAGAGAGAGAGCATGAGAGCATATGAGAGAATGTATGAGAGAGAGAGTATGAGATGAGATGATGATATATGTATTCAGATTATATATATTCCAGGCTATCTTCATGAAGCTTCACATTGTTCAGCACACCGGTTCTCTACTTGAGCCAGCAGTAAAGATCCAACGTCGACACCATATCCGTTGTTGATGATGTATTCCTTCAGCTGCATTCACATGAGACAGATGGGTGCTTCTTCAGAAGCTTAGAGTTTTATCTTCACCGAGCTGCTTCATCACGTCTTCTCCGAGCCGCATCTGCTGTATCGACATCGCCTGTAGCTGATCCTCTTGGGACTTTCCTTGATGGATGATATCTACTTTCCTGTCAAGCCCCCATGGTTCCTGCATCGTATCAAGCAACAGATCGTCCGTCCGCGTTCGTGCCGCGTTAAGCACGTATCCCAGTGGCGAGTTTCTGTAGTATCAGGTCCATTCGTCGACACTATATCCGCGTTCGTGCCACATTAAGCACGTATTCCAGTGACACATTCTTCAGCCTGCAGAGTATCTTTAGATGTCTTCATTTCAGATGCACTTCAAGGAAGACCTTCTTCAAAGCTCGAGTATCTTCAGCCTGCAGAGTCATCATCACTATTTGATTCAGGGGGAGTATTGATTAAGGGGGAGTAACATATTTTGTATGGGAGTGATATTTTTCTTCATCTTTCATTTATCATTTCTTTTTATCGAGTCCTGTAACTCTCCAAGCTTGGACATGTGTTTCACCCATGCTCCAGCTTGAGGGGGAGTGTTAAAAGTGTCTATATTAGTCTATTAGTTAAATAGGCTAATTAGTTTAGTGGGCCTTTATATTCCGGCCTGTCTAGTTTAGATTACTTGGGTCCTAAGTAATAGGGCGTCTCTCCTCCTATATAACGGAGAGGCCGTCAGTCTTTGTAATCATCTATTCCTATTCAATCAATCTTATATTCTAACAAGTACCAATACCATCATGTTTAAAATAAAAAATCCGATGACAATCCCACTTAATGTATTGAAGTTCTTGGTTGGGGTGCTTATTGAAACTTGTTTCTATTTTCAGGGATAACAACTGAAACTTGTTTCTATTTTCAGGGATAACAGCTGAAACTTGTTTGGTTGGTAGAATTTGGAAACGGCAGGCCCTTAAGCCACTAATAGGCTGTGGCTTGCATCTGTACTGAATCTGGTGCAGTACTTTTTCAGATAGGCCAGTGGGTGCTGGAATGGAACCATGGATATATCCAGCCAGAAAAACTGTGCATGAAAACTTACAGAAGTACTTTAATGGTCACTAAGAGCTTTGTTTGTTCCTGATTCTGGTCAAATGGAATAAACTGGATTGTTTGGGTAAACAAAACTCAAAATAAAATACTCACTAAGGTCTTTTATCCTACCAACTTTTTGGTTATTGGATAGTACCCACGTCAGTTTATACTGTTACTCAGGTTATACTGTTACTGATACTTCTTCAAAATGGAGTTTCCGTCCTTATATCTGGTAACAAGTTGGAATTTGTAGTCAACTTGCTACAACTTCGTGGCTGTGATTAGAAGTAAAAAGGAGATATCAAGTCATGTAATATGGGTCTGTGTCTCTAAGCCCATATAATTAAGAGTCAAGTAAGCTAGTTGCTCCAATAGATTCCTGTCAGGATTGTTTCTACCTCTCCTATATATGGGAGAGGGTTTCTTTTGTATCAAACATATCATTAATATATTGTCCATATTGTCTCCACATTATTTCCTAGTAACATGGTATTTGAGCAATCTTTCTAGAGACTGTTGGCGTAGAGAAAAAGCCGCCAGTGTGGCTGCCCAGTCTTGGTTGGCTGCCCACAAGTCGTCTCTATCATCTTCTCCGTTGTCACTGTCATCCCTTGACCTGACAACAACGTCTTCATCATACTAGTCGTCATGCCTATATTGTCTTCTCTGATGCTTTAGCGATCGATAATGACCCCCCTATATATCTCGTTCTACTAGTACAAGGCATCCAAGTGTTCCCCTTGTTTTTTTAAAGGAATCAAAATCATTGACTTCCTAAATTTTATATAATGGTTGATATAAAAAATTTGAGCTTTTCAGTGAAAAAACACTAGAGGGGGGGTGAATAGAGTTTTAAAATCAATTTTAACAATTATTGAACTCAAACAACCAACCACAAAATATTGGACAAGGGGACAAAGATTTAGAGTGGTTCCAACTTTAGCAAATACTAAAGTTGTCAGTCCACTACCCGGTTGCTTACCCAACCGGGATTTGGAAAGAATTTAATTTTATTACCTCGCAAGGACTTTACATAAAATTACAATTCTCTCCCTAAACCCTTCAAGCAGCCTTCACCTAGAAGTAATCGCACCAACCTTGAAGCAGCCTTCACCTAGAAGTAATTGCACCAACCTTGAAGCAGCCTTCCTCCTGAAGTAGCTTCCCGTTCCAATAGCCTTCTTGAAGTAGCTTCCCGTTGCGATAGCCTTCTTGAAGTAGCTTGAAGTCCACCTTCTCCTCCGAGAAGAACCTTCTCCAATCTGCAGCCTCTAACCCTAGGAGTAGCAAGGAGAATACAAAGAATAAAAGGAACAAGAAGGAAAACAAAAATTACAACTTATCCTTTTAAGCACAAGGCTTGATTTGCCTATATCAAGCGTATTGATCTCCTAACCAATGAGTGTAGAAATGTAAGTGCTGTGGAAAGGAGATGCTAGTCTATAGGACACGAAATTAGAGCAATGGGAATGAATAGCCAATGTTGGAATTGCTCTATTGCTTAAAACAGATTGCCAATGAGTATTCAAGCTCAAGTATAACACAAGTGTAGCTTAAGTGTATTTAGGTGTCCTAAGACATGTCCTATTTATAGGAATGACCTACAAGTGCTTAAGGACGTTCTAGACACTTTCTAGGGGGTTCTAAGTGCTTAACTAGCCGTTAGGTATAAGTTAGGTGCATTAGTAACGGCTATTGCTTTATTATGCAGTTGCTATCAGAGTCCATCTCGGTCGACAATTTGTCGACCGAGATACCTACTCGGTCGAAGTTTTGTCGACCGACAGGCTCTCTGGATCAACGTTCATTTACAACTGCCAACTACTTTGTCAGCTGTGTCTAACGGCTACTTGGGTCAATCTCGGTCGAGAAGTTTGTCGACCGAGAGTGTCTCGGTCGAGGAGTTTGTCGACCGAGATTGACTCTGTTTCAATCTTTCAATCAAGGCACTAAGTGTGTGTATGAGTGTGCATATGTGATACTATTGAAGGGGATGACCTATCTAAGTGTGGTGATTGGCTAGGGAAGATCTAACGCTTGATTTACATGAAGTCTAAGTACTTGTACATTATATATTTGTACAAGTTTACAATTGATTACATTTCATGACATTTATAATCATTCAAGCATATAGATTCCCTAGAACTTTGTCATCCACCTCATTCCTGCAACACTCAAGTAGCACGTTAGATCAACAAGAATGAAATGTTTGTCATCATCGAAACAAAGGGATTTATCATAATGTCCAATTTATCCAACAATCTCCCCCTTTTTGAAGATGACAAACATTTCCTAAATATGAAATAAGGAAATATAAAGCATGTGAGTTTCATACCTGAAGATTACCTTTTGTAGCCATTTTTGTTTTGCAAGTGAGTGCTGGCCAAGATATTATGAAACTCATTTATATTTTTGATCTTATATTCTTTCTCCCCCTTTGTCATTTCAAAAAGATATCCAGGTTGAATTTTATATTTCTTCTCCCCCTTAATTTTATACTATGCTCCCCCTTAAATAGATATTCTATTAGGAACATGGATTTAATATCATTTTTGTCTAATTTAGCCACAATTTGTTTCTCAATCATTTGCAAAGGATGTTAAGCCTTGAAATGATATGAGATTCCCTTAAGCTTATGATGAATGTATATTGATTTCTCATCTATCAAGGGATGTTAAGCCCTAAAATCAAATGAGAATCCTTTAATCTTAGAGTACATAAAAATGTCTCCATCCAAACGCAAGGGATGTTAAGCCCTGATTTGTTTAGAGAGTTCCTTTAAGATATATCATTTTTATGAAATTCATGGATTTCTTCATAAAAAGTACTAAGGTCGTAACAAGCTCCAAATGATGTTTATAATGTTTTTGTAAGCTTCTTAATCAATTAATCCAATTTGTTGTTATGAGCTCCCCCTTAATCTTACAATTTAAAGCAGTTTAAAGCTTCTAAAGTCACAAATGATTTTAAATTTTGATTTTGACCTTTATCAAAAGTATACTAAGATTAAGTACAATAAAATGATGTCCAAATAAGCATTTTGTCAAAGCTTATTTTAGGTCGTCCTTGACTACGACCATAGCGCCCCTTGGTCAAATTTTATTTCAACCAAGAGGCAGAAATCTGCAGATTTCACATGTGAAGTATAAATTTTGCAGGTAACTTAAAGAGATATCAATTAAATTACTTTGAATAAAACTTATTATGAATGATGTCCTTTTTACTATGAGTGCATAAATCAAGTCCTATTTCTGTTCATATTAATCATGTGATTCTTCAAGAAAAGACATATATCCTTGAAGGCATGAATGATATCTCAATTTCTTATAGATACCAATTGAGAAATTCTTTATTTTATGTTTTGCAAACCTTAAAGTTATTTTATGTATCATCAAGGATCCACGCATACAATAATCATTATCTATTTGTTCTATGTAACATAGCATCATCTTTATGAGCTGAATGATAAAATAGTGAAAGCATATCCATGATGTAATGATAGAACAATAAAATGATAATTCCATGAAATACAGTGATTGTGATCATTTAAACTAAATGTCATAACACATGATTTCTATATAGATAGACCAGGAGATGCTTAAAAAATCATGTAAAACATTATAAAATAGTGATTTCTAAACATGATTTTCAGTTTTTCCTTATTTAGAGGATCAATAGAAATGATATCATTTATATTCAAAAATGATCTTCAACTTGTTTTGCATGTAAAACAGTCATTAACAGCAAATAGATAGCCACTTGATCAAATTATTCAGCAATATTACTGCAGACTGAAATCAGTGACCTGTTCGGTCGAAGATTTCTCGACCGACTGACTGCTCGGTCGAAGATTTCTCGACCGACAAGGTTTATGTATTATCTTCAGAACTATTTATTGATTCCAAGTAAAATATAGACTATATTTAATTCAATTATGCAATTTAAAAATCAGTTTTAGTTGAGATAAAGCATATGAATATCAAAGTAACATTCATATTCAAATCTTTAAGTTTTGAGGACCTTAATTGAGATAAATTTTCAAGTTAGAAATTTTAGTTACTTGAATCATTTTGTATCTCTTTATGTTAAGTTGAGATAGACATAAGGATATGCAATTTAAAGTCTTCGGTCATATCTCAACTTAGTCTAATCAATTCAATTTGGGGGTTTTGGAACCCATACCAACTCAACATCCTTTTTCTTGTATGGGCATGAAAAAGAGTAATGTCCAAGACGTAAGCAATAATGGCAACATATAGAATCAACCTCAAGTCTTTTTCTATGGTTTTGTTCTAGGTTGTTCTTTGGTACAAATGTATTTGTTCCTTTAGGTACATATATAGATTGATGTTCTCGTGTCTTTCTCCAACTAGGTTGTTGATAAGATTTCCCCTTAGGCTTGTAACCTAGTCCTCTTCTCCCAATTTGATGATAGGAATCATCCAATATTTTATCAAGGATTCCATTGTTGCTTAACCTACTAACTTCTTGGTGCAACTTAGCAATCTCATCCATTCTTTTCTTAATATCTAGTTTTGCTTGATCTAGATTAGATGATAAAGAATTCCTTTCTTTCACTATATTATCATAATCTAGATGTGTACACAATACAGGTTGTTTTTGAAGATCATTTAACTTTGCAAGTAATCCAACCTTTTCTTGAGATAGAAGATCATAATTTGTTTCTAGAGTAAAAATCTTCACATTACTACTACTTAGAGATGATTTCAAAGTATGATTTTCAGAAATAATGCTATCTTTTTCAAAACCAAGATCATTTAATTTAGCATATAAATCTTCATTTTGAGTTGTAAGAGCAAGAAGTCTAGCATTTAACTCATCATTTGCTTTAATAGATTTCTTTAATTTCTTCTTGCACTCAACATATTTAATATGTGTTTCTTCAAGACTAGCAACTAGTTCTTCTTTAGATAAATCAAAAAGACTTACCTCTTCTTCTTCTTCACTAGTTGTAGCAATAAGACAATCTTTGTGCTCATCTTCCTTCTTTGATCTCCATGGGCATCTAGTTGTTGTGTGGCTTGTTCCTAAGCACCAATTGCAACATGTTATAGTTTTGTCCAAGCAACACCTTTTGTTGTGATTGTAATCACCATTACCCTCCATTCTTCAAGACCTGGTTAGGGTTCCTTGAAGCCTGCTCTGATACCAATTAAAAAAACACTAGAGGGGGGGTGAATAGAGTTTTAAAATCAATTTTAACAATTATTGAACTCAAACAACCAACCACAAAATATTGGACAAGGGGACAAAGATTTAGAGTGGTTCCAACTTTAGCAAATACTAAAGTTGTCAGTCCACTACCCGGTTGCTTACCCAATCGGGATTTGGAAAGAATTTAATTTTATTACCTCGCAAGGACTTTACATAAAATTACAATTCTCTCCCTAAACCCTTCAAGCAGCCTTCACCTAGAAGTAATCACACCAACCTTGAAGCAGCCTTCACCTAGAAGTAATTGCACCAACCTTGAAGCAGCCTTCCTCCTGAAGTAGCTTCCCGTTGCAATAGCCTTCTTGAAGTAGCTTCCCGTTGCGATAGCCTTCTTGAAGTAGCTTGAAGTCCACCTTCTCCCTCCGAGAAGAACCTTCTCCAATCTGCAGCCTCCAACCCTAGGAGTAGCAAGGAGAATACAAAGAATAAAAGGAACAAGAAGGAAAACAGAAATTACAACTTATCCTTTTAAGCACAAGGCTTGATTTGCCTATATCAAGCGTATTGATCTCCTAACCAATGAGTGTAGAAGTGTAAGTGCTGTGGAAAGGAGATGCTAGTCTATAGGACACGAAATTAGAGCAATGGGAATGAATAGCCAATGTTGGAATTGCTCTATTGCTCAAAACAGATTGCCAATGAGTATTCAAGCTCAAGTATAACACAAGTGTAGCTTAAGTGTATTTAGGTGTCCTAAGACATGTCCTATTTATAGGAATGACCTACAAGTGCTTAAGGACGTTCTAGACACTTTCTAGGGGGTTCTAAGTGCTTAACTAGCCGTTAGGTATAAGTTAGGTGCATTAGTAACGGCTAGTTGCTTTATTCTGCAGTTGCTGTCAGAGTCCATCTCGGTCGACAATTTGTCGACCGAGATACCTACTCGGTCGAAGTTTTGTCGACCGACAGGCTCTCTGGATCAACGTTCATTTACAACTGCCAACTACTTTGTCAGCTGTGTCTAACGGCTACTTGGGTCAATCTCGGTCGAGAAGTTTGTCGACCGAGAGTGTCTCGGTCGAGGAGTTTGTCGACCGAGATTGACTCTGTTTCAATCTTTCAATCAAGGCACTAAGTGTGTGTATGAGTGTACATATGTGATACTATTGAAGGGGATGACCTATCTAAGTGTGGTGATTGGCTAGGGAAGATCTAACGCTTGATTTACATGAAGTCTAAGTACTTGTACATTATATATTTGTACAAGTTTACAATTGATTACATTTCATGACATTTATAATCATTCAAGCATATAGATTCCCTAGAACTTTGTCATCCACCTCATTCCTGCAACACTCAAGTAGCACGTTAGATCAACAAGAATGAAATGTTTGTCATCATCGAAACAAAGGGATTTATCATAATGTTCAATTTATCCAACATTCAGGACATGTAGATCTCATGCGCCCCAAGGATACAAAAAATGATACATTGGAAATAATTTATGTAGTCGCTTTTGTCGCAAAGTATCAAAGTGATCTCCAATTTGTTATGTAGGAATGTTCGTTATAATGAAGATCAATGGTTATTACTTTTCAAAAACTTGGTCTTAAATCTTAATGTGATACACTCGAGTGTATCTTAGCCCGAGTCTCTCTCTCTCTCTCTCTTTTATACATACACATATGTGTGTGAAAGATTATTGGGCCAAAGCGAGACCGTCCTATAGTAGGTCAGTCTTTGTTATATAGAAAGAGAACATTTACATAATAGACTCAGTAAGGAAAGGAAATACGAAAAGACTACATGTATAGCTTCTATTTTCGAACAACCCCCTCAAACTGGGGCGTATACACTGTGCATGCTCAACTTGGAACTTGTATGGCTAAAAGCTGAAGGTATAGGGGGCTTGGTGAATATATCTGCAACTTGTTGTCCAGTGCGAACGTGAGGAGTCCGAATCTTTTTGGAGAGTACTACATCACGAACAAAGTGATAGTTCTTTTTAATGTGCTTGGTCTGCTAATGGAACACATGATTGCTAGCAATGTGAATGGCTGTCTGATTATCAGACATAAGAGATATTGGAGTTTCAATAGACATTTCCATTTCAGACGATATGTACATAACCCACTGTAGTTCGCAATAAGCATGTGCCATTGCTCAATATTCAGCCTATGTGCTAGTCGTGGTACCACATTTTGTTTCTGTCACTAAATATGACTTAAGTAACACACAATATCCTGAGGTAGATCGTCACCTTCAATATCACTTGCCTAATCTACATCAGTATATCTAGTAAGCTTCAAGAAAGCGGAGGAGGAATCTTTCCTTGTGAAATAAGTGAGACCTTTCCCTAGAAATCCTTGATATAGAGTAGGATTCGGGTGACCTCCATCCACTGTGACATCTTGGGTGAACTCATGAACAAGCTAACAACTCCTACTGCATAGGAGATATCTGGATGAGTAACCGTTGAATAAATTAGCTTACCCACAATTCGTCTGTACTTTGCTGGATTCGAAAAATCATTGCCATCATAAATAGCCGCCTTGGTGTGATAGTCCATAGGCGTATAGATTGGTTTACATTGTGTCATGCTTGTCTCTGCAAGAAGATCTAGAACATATATTCTTTGAGAAAGATTTGTGCCTTTTTTTGGAATGTAGAACTTCTATTCGAAGGAAATAACAAAGATTGTCCAAATCTTTCGTCTTAAATTGTGTTTGTAGCCACTCTTTGAGCTGTGAAATTCTAGTAAGATCATCACTTGTAGTGACAGTATCATCCACGCATATAGCCAGAATAATAGCGCTATGAGAGAATTTGCACACAAATAAAGAATGATTAGTAGAAGACCGACATAATCCAAAGTTTATAAGTGCAACACCAAAGTTATCAAACCATGCCCGTGGTGATTACTTCTGACCATACAAGAATCTCTTCAGTTTGTACACTTTTTGACACCCCCCTGAGCTACATACCCAAGAGGTTGCTCCATCCACACCTCTTCAAGAAGATCACCATGAAGAAATGCATACTTGACATCCAGCTGAAGAAGAGACCAATCATAATGAGTAGCGACAAAAATAAGGATCCCTACAGAATTTAACCAGGCAACATGAGAAAAGTCTCGAAGAAATCCACTCTATGTGTCTTAAGTGTATCCATTGGCCACCAACCGAGCCTTCAAGCGGTCAACAAATCCATCAGGTTTTTGTTAAACAATATACGCCCAACGACAACCCACTATAGGCTTCCTAGGAGGAAGATCCACCAAGTCCCAAGTGGAATTCTCATAAAGAGCTTCCATCTCACTATCTATGGTTTGCATCTAACCGTCATGTCGGGCTGCTTCTGCATATGAGTGAGGAACAGTTGTAATATTCAAATGAAGAGCAAACGTGCGCGCTATTGGTGACAAATGGGTTAAGCAATAGATACTAGAGATCGGATGTCGTATTGTGCAAGACTAAACACCTCTATGAGCTGCAAATGATAGGTGTAAGTCTGAAACAGAAGTATCAAGAGAACTCTCAGCTGGAACATGTATCTCAGGAGTATTCGACGATGATGGGTCAATTTGCTGGACTAATGTCGCGACGTCTTCTGGGTGATGCCTTGCTCACCTGGTGTAAACCAGTGGAAAAGGTTGAATAGGTGGAGGTGTAGGTGGTGGTGGTGGTGATATAATAGTAGTAGTATCTAGCACACTCTCATCACTCGGCACAGGGAGTGGTGGCTCTCACTCTCTCACTCTATCATTTTCAAAGTTAAGTTCACTGCCATGGTTGTGCTCCCTCTCACGCTTAGAGAATTGCCCTGACTACTCCTGGCAACACTCAATGTATTAGAAAGCGGGAAGCGGGAGGCGTGCATACGGCATCCTGTAACCGATTAAGCGGTAGGCGGGCGATTTTTGAAAAAGCGAGTGTCTAAATTTTATATATTTTTATACAAAATTACATGTATGTGTATATAAAAAATATATTTATAAGGAACTTCTATACACATCTAATCAGCAAATCAGTAATTAACTAAGTATTCATCAATACTTACTATTAATCAGCATCTCTAATCACTAAAATCAGCAAGCAGATCAGTAATTGTATATAACAAACTATGAATTATTGAATTAAAGTAATCACTAAAGTAATACTAACCAGAAGTACCAATCATTAATCACTGAAAGCAGCAAGGAAATCAGTAAAACTAATCATGCATTACTAGTATAATAGAGCAATAGGATATTTACTTAGATGCATTACAGAAGTACCCAATTATTACAGCTTACACACAAAGTATGCATTCTAAATTAGGACTAGCTATATAATAGAACATTTAATGTATACAAGTTTCGTATATTATAGTCAACACTACTTGGCTATGTAATTAATTAATGTTAGATGCTTACATTAGGATTTTTAAACAAAAGCGGGAAAAAAGCGGGAAAAAGCGGGTAAGGCGGGCAAAAAGCGGGCGGTTTTGTTCAAAATGATTAAGCGGGCGATTAATGGCAAAATTAAGCGGCTGGGGGTCATGGGCGCTTAAGCGGCCCGCCTGGCCGTTTTTTAATTCACTGGCAACACTTCCCAAAGTACAATAACAAAGGTCTGAAGGCTGCTTAAAGGGCTCACCCAATAGAATAGAATAGAAGAGAATCCTGCATGCTCTTGTCTTGGGTCGATATCTCATTTTGCTTACAAAAGTCAAGTGGTCTTCCCGGAAGCCTCATAGTTCCAGACTTCCAGTGACATGGTTATCCCCTTACATGGGCGTGCAAGCGCTCGGTTCACCCTTGTATTGGGGCATTTCGTGGTCCTCCGCTTTTTTGATTGATTTTTAGCTGGTCTTTTCAGATGATCAACCACACTGGAATTGAGACACGACCCAGGCTCCCGTGGGGGGCAATAATAGGGAATCTTGGACAATGGGCACAAACCCGATCCAACTATCTTAGGATAGAGTCATCAAAGAACAGGATGGACTCATGAAAAGTAACATCAGCCGTCACAAACATAGGACGAAGACTGGGACAATAACATTGCTACCCCTTTTGTGTAGGAGAATATCCCAAAAAGACAGTGCGGACTGTGCGAGGAGACAACTAGTCTACAGTGGATCAAACACGTAAACAAACACATTACAACCAAAGACACGGAGGGGAACATGAAAAGCTTGCTCGTCTAGTCATAAAATAGAAAAGGGGGTAGTCCCATGCAAGAATGAAGATGGCTGATGGTTAATCAAAACAAGCAGTGAGAAAAGCATTAGACTAAAACTTCATTTGTATTTACATATGAAAAAGTAG
>OY856414.1:52225000-52262500 GCA_963693085.1 Alisma plantago-aquatica
GGAACTCGTAGAATCCGGAGGTGGTGGTAATAGAGCACAATGAGCTGATGTGGTAGTCGTTGGGGTTCGTTGTTGTAGGTAGACCTCAATCCACATCACCACCTACTTTCAGAAGCGTGAGGAAGATAGACACTGCCAACTTCTTTGTGACCTTACCATTAAGTCCGCTACCAAAAGTTGGTAATCGTGTCAACTTCTAACTATCATGACAATTTGATCGTCGTGGATGCTAGAATGGTGGAAAAGCTCAGAACCTATGTGTATTTAAAGACGAAGTCGGTGCCTTGCTTTAGTTTCATGAATGGAACATAGAAGTGTTGCGGTACTTGCGCGGTAAGAAATGCCCTCAGATGGTGTACTAGAGCATGACCTATGATTCTGGAGGGTAAAGTAGGAATTTCCACCATGTTAGGGCACCATGTTTGAGTTTAGATGTTGTGAAGTGCAGCTTCCACGCCTCTGTCAATCGATGATGCAATCGGAAATACTTCTCGATGTTGTTGAACTAGTGGAGAAGCACCTTAGGACGACACTCCCTAGTGCAATTTTGTATGGTCAACTTGATGATATGCTCTGGTTGGTACCCGTGTTGCTGGGGCTGGAAATCACTTGCATCACCGGTTATATTCATGTTTGGGATATTTTGGTCCTGATATTGCTTCACATTCTATAGGTGGCCATTGAGGTCCATCTAAGTTTGTAGTAACAAATCAAGGCGTCGGAGCACCGCCATCAATTGTGCCTCCATGGCTGCCTTGAAATTAGAAATTATTTTTGTTGACCATCTTGGTGTAGGCACATATACAACACCACGATTGGATCATGACGCTGGTGGATACGAGATAGTTGATGCTCCCTTAGTGGAGCCTCCTGGAGTACATGTCTCATGGGATAGAAACAGGGAGGGAGGATTAATGGGGCTGTGGTACTATAGAGGGTTGTAGCTGAGAACATGGAGGTTGTCTAGGGCCGTAGTGGAATGTTTGGGGGGGGGGTCGTGGGGTGCTGGAAAAGGATATTGGAAAGGGGGGGGGGGCTGAAAAGGGGGAGTGGAAAATGGGGGGGGGGGTTCATGGGACATTGAGGTTTTTATGGGGGCTTGTCCTTGGTGACTTGCTGCCAGAAAGCGACAGACTAGGAGGTTGTGGAAAAGAGCTACTAGGGCAACATTGTCACAAGAAAGACAAGCGTTTGAAGGGTAGGCGGGGGGCTAGAGGGTGGGGTTTGGAAGGTTGTGGGGTTATCACATATTGAAAGGGGGTATCACGAACGTGGGGGCTTGGGGGGGTTCTAGGCGCCAAGTTTGTGGAAGAGGAAACAATTAGGACGAAGGTAGGGGAACTTGGTTGTTTGATGACAGAGGAGACACCCTTTTGGGCCTAGTGGACGAACCCATATAAGGAACTAGGCAGGGTCCCTGGTAGAGGGCCATGAATGACTTTGGCTCTAGCCGTCCCCTCTACGTGTGGAAGTTGATGCTAGGGTTGGTGGGTGCCGTTCGTTTCTTGGTTAGCACCTTCTGAAGCTAGAATTGGAAAATTAGTATGGGAGTTGGAAGAAAACATGGCGATGTAGGAAGAATATAGGGGAAGAGCCACAATTTGGAAAAATTGCAAATAATGGAAACAAAGATGATGTTGGGAAAGGGAAGGTAGATGGTCGTACCTTAGAGGCTTAGGGTTCTTCTCTAATACCACTTGATCATCGGTAAGAGGGAAGATCAAAGGGGAAGCAAAATAATTTTGTTTCTCAAAACTAAATGTCTGCTTGGGACAAGCCCCCAAGACTGGTATTTAAAATAAAAGACAACCCTAGACCTGAGGCAATCGTGTAGATTTCCAAACAAAAATATAATATAAAAGAACGATGAAAACTTGCAATAAACTGCTCATAACTAGATAACTTTCACTTAGGTCCCTAACTAGCAATGTAAAGCCAAATAAATACAAATGTGCAACATTTTGCTGCATCACTCATTAACTGATGTCTTGGATTTTGTTGCAGGTTACGCATGGCTGCAACTAGGGGTGAGCAGAATTGGGTTAATAACTGATTAACTGAATGGTTAATTCCGAATGGTAAATTTTTTAGACAATTTGGTTAATTTGATTAATTTATTTTGGTTAATTGGTTAAACGGTTAATTTGTTGGTTAAAAATATTTTTTGTTTGGTTAACCAAATTAACCGAATAGTCACAATTTATTTAAAAAGAAATATCTTGGTCATATATATACCGATATAATTTTATTTTATTTCAAAAAACTGTCCCATTTATAAACTAATCAAGTTTTTATGAACTATATATGAGTATGTTCATATGTAATGTTACTATTATATAACAATTGTTCAAAATTTTATGATTATTTTCAAACAATATTATTACAAGAGTGTTGTCTGGTTAATAAAATTAACCATTAACCATAAATGAACTAACCGACACTAATTTGGTTAAGTTAACAGTTAAAATCTCAATCCACAAATTAACCATTTAACCGAACCAAATTAACCGTAATTGACCGAATTAACCGAATGCTCACCTCTAGGTGCAACCATAGTTCCTAGGAGTAGATGGCTTGAATTGAGGCAAAAGAAGTTTGAAACTAGTAGGAACTGGGAAAAGATGCAACTAGAAAATGTGATAGACAAAAAGTGCATGGGTAGATAGGCGCTGATTAATTGGCAATGCATGTGATGGGATGCTTATGCGGGTGATTGTGATCAATTTTAGGAGCGCGGGAGGGCTCTCTGCCTAATAGTTTGTTGTCAATCTATCATTAGGCATGGCCTCTTCAAATTTTTAACAAAACCCTAGGACATGCCTTTATAATAGACTTGACCCTAAGTAACATAATTTTTTGGAAATAAATTTAAATCACAGTCTTAGCGTGAACGTTCTAGCTAATTGTCCTTAGTAATTTAAACACAATGAATACTCATCTTGCAACACAAATTTTTGTATGCCAACCCAAGTTCGTCACTTGCAATTTGATTTGAGTTAATTTAAAGAAGCTGGTAATTTATGCTAATACCGTAGTAGTGATGATATATAACAACCGAATAAATTATGCTTCAAATTGCAACTTCATAGACGATATAGAATTTCTGGTTTTTGGAATATCAACAACAGCTAGAGGACTTTAGGGTCATCCACGAAAGGTTAGTGACAAATTCGGGATCCGGCAGTTTTTTCGACTAGCCAAACAAATTCGGAATTCGGAAAAAATCGGAAAAGCTTGTGAAAAAACTGATATATACGTAAAATCGAGAATAAATTGGCTTGGTCAAAGTTCGGTCAACTATTCGGAAATAATCGAGAATAAATCGGTTATATATACATATATATATATGTATGCGCATATATATATACATATATATGTATGTATGTATGTAATATATACATACATATTAGATACACATGTAACTATTAAGGTCACTAGACACAATTCTATTCATTGAAAAAAATAGGAAAAAAATTAAAGAATAGTTGAAAAATAGCAACGTAATGTCGGAAGAGTGAGGGGTTGAAGGTTTAGTGTATGTAGGGTTCTCTGTACATGGTCTAGTAAAAAAAAGGAGCAAGCAACTTAAAAGAGAAAAATCTTGAAAAATCATAAAATGTCAAGAAAAATAGTGAAAAATCTTGTAAATCATGAAAAGCGGGAAAAACCGTGAAATATCGGTGACCGGCATATTCATCTTGCTGAAAATTCGGGAGCCTATAACATCACGATAAATCACTGATTTTTTTGTAAAATTCGGAGACTTTTGTTACTATGCATGGCAGCATGTACACGAATAGCTCACACATATATTCTGCTAGTACATCTATATGATGATGCTTATGTTCCCATTATCTAGTGTTGATCTCCAAATCACGCTCAGGCTCAAGTTCTGAAATGTAATTGCATTTGGGCTTTATTTTATCTTTCGGTTCGCTCATGGTTTGGCTCTCACTAATGTAGATTTGGCTAAGACTTGGTGATCGAGTAGGAAGGGAAGTTGGTTGTGGATTGGATTGATAATCTATGGGTTCGAGTTTTCCTACTGGAATCAAAGTGATAGCTCCAGTCTTGAAAATCGAGTATTAAACTTCCTGTTCCATTGCAAAAGTCAACTAAACTCATACTATCAAGAGGGATTAATCTATAGCTGGGCATGGCATGTAAGCTAGTACAACATGGCAGACAAATCCGCTAAGCATAAAAGCTTTCATGTGTTTCAAACTGAGGGAAATAATGACCAATATATTTGATTCCACCTAGGCTGAGCTAGTCTTTTCAAAGTAGTTTGCAATGAGGGACAAACCAACATGATAAATCTTCCATATACAAAACTCTCTAGATGATGCACGTAGTCATGAATGTCTTCCATAAATCTCCAGATCATGCTCAGTCTCAAGTTCTGAAATGCAATTGCATTGGGTTTTGTTTCATCTTTTATTTCACTCATGCTTTGGCTCTCACTGTTGTAGATTTGGCTACGACTTGGTGATGGAGTAGGAAAGTAAGTTTAGATTGGATTAACACTTTATGGTGCCCAATTTAGGTTTTAGTTTTCCTACATGCATTAAAGTGATAGCTCCGGTCTTGGAAGAGTATTATACTCCCTCTTCTGTTGCAGAAGTCAAAAAGTATCATACTATCAAGAGGGATTGATCTAACATTGGACATGGCATGTAAGCTAACAACATGGCAGACAAATCTTCTAAGCATAAAAGCTTTGATTTCTTTCAAACTGAGGGAAATAATGACCAACATGTTCGATTCCACCAAGGTTGAGCTAGTTTTTTCAAGTAGTTTGCAGTGAGGGACAAGCTGACATGAGAAATCTTCCATAATACAAAACTATTTAGTTGATGCACCTAGTGATGATGGTCTTTCATAAATGTTCCCTCGTAAAACACCGATCCTCTCTACATTGGCACACTAATTGACGTTCGCTGCGAAATACGTGCAGGGAAGCTCCTACATCTTTTTGGAAATATAATATTTTCCCTTTTTCCTTTCGAAAGCTCTAGATCTATTTTTTTCTCTGACATTATGATGTCATATTACCCCAAATATCAAACCGCCGATACAATGTATCATGATGTCAATGTCAACGGATTTGTGGTTTTGGTATTTATAAATCTAGATTTAACTTTGGCGTGACCTATATGTGTTTAAAACGTATGATGCCAAGGATGATTTCGCCCAAAAAAAAAAAATACTTGAGTCTCAATTGTTTTGCGGGAGAAAAAACAAATGTGGTGGTAATCATCCCTCTGTTTCTGTCATCTCACATGGGTTTCTTCTCTAGAGTCACTACTCCAACCCTAGCACTGGGCTATGGTAGTTAGAGGAACTCAGCTGGTGGGTAGTTTTATTGCTTTTGATGATGGTTCCTTGAGTTCTTTTGACTCCTTTTCTGTTTGATAACGGGTGTTGGGGGGCATCATATCCGGGGTTACCAGTGATGGGTGGGTGGTTGTGGCGATTCGGGGTCTTTATGCTCTAGCTAACACTGTTGACAATATGAGCCTTGTGTGGTGTGACATAGAAAAGGGTAATTCGTGGCTAGAATCATGGTCCACCTTGGGAAAACCTCCAAGGGTTATTGGTGTTAGGGATGAAAATAACATTTTTGATTATGATGCACATGTAGCTTGTATGACATGTTTTTGTTGTAGTGCCTTCAAGATTTTCAGTGCTTCAGCATTTATTACATGCCAAGATGATTTTGCAGATTGTAGCAGCGTCCAAGTCAGTTAGGGAGGAAGATAATGTTATTGGTTTCGACTCTACAGCAACAGTTCTCTGCTATCTTGGCCTGCCTGTTAGTGAGTCGGTTGCTGGTCTATTTCTTAGAGGAGAAGGGATGTAACTTGGAAAGGACTAGTTGTAAACAGGTTCATGGCTCTTTAACTAATAAAAAACGTTGCATTATGTGGAGTGGCATGGAAAGGGGTGTTTGGTGGCTAGAATCATGGTCCACCTTAGGAAAACCTCTTAAGGGGCCGTATGGATGCAAACTTAAAGAATTCTGGTAGTCGTCAGTAGAATCTTACACCTTTTGGTATTTTGGAGTAGAGGAGCTGCGGCAGGCAACCTGCTCTGCATGCAGAATAACATACGAAAAGGGTGAAAGGGGCGGAAACCTAGTGCAGAACTGGCAGTTGTGAAACCTGCCGTAATTTGCAACTGTCATTTTTGTGTCGAATTGAGTATGCAACGGTACAAAACAAATACAGAACATCACCCGTCATCATTAATTTGATCTGTATATTATACATCTGAAAAACTACTAGAGGGGGGGTGAATAGAGTTTTTGAATAATTTTAACAATTTATTGAATTCAAACAACCACAATTGAAATTAGAAGAAAGAGACATGTGTTTAGAGTGGTTCCAACTATAGCAAATACTATAGTTGTCAGTCCACTACCCGGTTGCTTACCCAACCGGGATTTGAAAATATTTATTTTATTACCTCTCGAGGATTTATACAAAATACAATACTTTCCTTTACACCCTTTGAACAGCCTTCACCCTGAAGTAGGTGCACCAACTTTGAGGTAGCCTTCTATGAAGTAACTCCAAGCTCCCCCTTGAAGTAGCCTTCCTCTCTAGAAGTAACCTCCCGTTGCACCAGCCTTCTGAAGTAGCTCAAAGTCTCCTTCTTCGCCAAGAAGATCTTCACCCTCTCCAATCCGCAACCTCCAACCTAGGAGTAGCAAGGAGAGTACAAACAATAATAGGGAACAAGAAAGGAAATAGAAATTACAACTTATCCTTTAGAGCCCAAGGCTTGATTTGCCTAGATCAAGCGTATAGATCTCCTAACCAAGTATGTGAACTTGTGATTGCAGTGGGTAGGAGATACTAGCCTATAGGACACGAATTATGAGCTAAGGAATGAAATGGCCAATTGTCACAATGCTCAAATTGCTCACAAACAGATTGCACAAAGTATACTCAAAGGTTTCTCAAGTGTAGCAAGTGTAAACAAGTAAGTTTAGGTGTCCTATGGCTTGTCCTATTTATAGGAATGGCCTAAGGATGCTTAAGGACGTTCTAGACAACTTCTAGGGGTTTCTAAGTGCTTAACTAGCCGTTAGGTACAAAGTTGTTGCTTTAACAACGGCTAATTAATTAATTCTGCAGTTGCTGTCAGAGACCATCTCGGTCGACAAATGGTCGACCGAGACACCTACTCGGTCGAACTTTTGTCGACCGACAGGCTCTCTGGAACAAGTGATTTGCAACGTCTTTCATCAACTGCCAACTAACTTGTCTGTTGTGTCTAACGACTACTTTGGATCTTTCTCGGTCGAGAAGATTGTCGACCGAGAGTGTCTCGGTCGAGGAGTTTGTCGACCGAGATTGATCCTGTTTCAAGGTTTCAATTTAGGCACTAATTATGTGTGTAAGTGTGCATAAGTAATCCTATTTGAATGGGATGACTTGTCTAACTGTGGTGTTTAGCTAGGGAGAATCTAACGCTTGATTTACATGCAATTCTAAGTACTTGTACATTATATTTTTGTACAAGTTTTTACAACAGTGATAACATTGCATGAAAATATAAATATGTAAGCTTGTAGATTTTCCCTTGTTGCTTTGTCATCCTGCACACTCAAGTAGCATGTTAGATTAATAAGAATGAAATGTTTGTCATAATCAAAACAAAGGGATTTATAGATGTCCATTTAGCCAACAATCTCCCCCTTTTTGAAGATGACAAACATTTCCAAAATATAAATAAAGGAAATATAAAACATATGAGTTTCATACCTTTAGATTACCTTTTGTAGCTTTTTCTCTTGTGTATAAAATGTGTGCTTATTATTCCCCATGAATTATGGAACATGAAATCCAGATCTTTTGGGAATATAGCAACTTTCAATGTAAAGCCAAGAGTTTATTTATGAAACTCATTAATTGAGTTTTACATAATTATTAAATTTTAGTTTTATATTTATCTCTCCCCCTTTGTCATTTCAAAAAGATAACCTTTAAGAATAAAAACTCCCCCTTAATTAGATATCCCATCAAATCTAATGAAAAAGATGTCCATTTAAAAGCCAAAAATGTAAACAAGAGTTTTTGTTTAAGTAGCACAAATATCAAAGAAAACATCTTCCAAAGGAGTGATGAGCAATTGCTTCCTAATTTTGTTAAATTGATCTAATGGAAGCGGTTTTGTAAAGTATTAGTCAATTTTATCTTCAACATGATGAAGGGAAACATGATTGATTTGCAAATATATTCAGTTTTATTACAGACTTGACAACAGAAACCTGCTCGGTCGACGATCTTTCGACCGATAGTGTTCTCGGTCGAACAGTTTCTCGACCGAGAATGTGTCTGGATTTGTTTCATAACTGTTTTAAGTAATTGTGTCATAGATCTTTGTCAATTTTGCCACAATTTTAAAGGTTGCATTTTTTATTTATTACTCCCCTTATTTTGTATGCTTCTACAATGATGATCTTATAGTCCATATTATGAAGATGTCTCACATGCTCTTTATAAAAATATCCATTGGAATCAAGTAAAGATGGCCAATTTCATTAAAAGCATGCATTACAAGCATAGAAAGATAGACACATCATATAGAGATGACCCATTACAATTATTCAAAAGAGATCATTACAATAACTCCAACACTTACTGGAAAGACTTAAGAATTACATCAATGTCAGGGTCTTTCCCAAGAAAAGGCTCAGTTCCATAATACTGGACCAAGGTTTGCCAATCTAGAGCATCTGTCTTAGTTAAAGCATATGCTTCCAATAATGTAGGAACTCGGTCAAATCGGAAATGAGCGGCAATATCTTGCAGTTGCATGGATGAAAACTGAGTGTGCGTAAGATCCACAGATGGTGGAGGTGGAGTTTGATAATAGTTGTACGAAGGATTGTATGGATTGAGCATGCCAGGATTTAAAGAATACGGATTCATCAGGTTGGTTTGGTGAAAGGGTTTGCATTCTTTGGTTTATATAAGTCATGGCATGATGGTTATAGTCTAGTTGTTTGCTCAGGTGATATTGGGAGCCAGCAATATAAGTAAGAGTGTTTTGAATGGGATCATGTGATAGGTTAGTAGAAGGAGGGGGTGGTGGTATGTCTTGATGAGATGTTTCTCCTTCAACTCTAGCCATTTTATGACCAAAATCAATTCCCATTTTTTCTACTGTATTCTTACTTATTTTTTTGTGGTCTACGCTCCCATGTATATCCCATATCCTCAAGTTGGGTCTTAAGGAAATGTTGAGTAATTTGGCATACAAAATCGGCATATGGAGGATTGCCAGAAAACTCAAGCATGTTTTTAAGAATGATGCGGATAAAATTTGTGGGAATACGTTGGATAATGGCATATATTAGACACATACGAAAAACAGGAACTTCAGACTTATTGGCTCTAGGATGTATGTTTGTTGAAACAATAAGGTTTACAATCCTAGCAGCTGGTTTGAGATTTATAGCATAATATGTGCCTCTATCTTCGTGACAGGTTGTATTGGATTGAAAAATGGTCCTTTTGATGTCACTAAGACTAATGGTATGGTCATCTTGGAGAAATTGGTTAAGGGGGTTTCCAGAAGTGAGGTCAAGGGTGTCTTGATATTCATCTATGTCAATGTTTAGCATGTCAAGAATGTCCCCTTCAGTAAATCGGAAGCTATGCCCATTGACCATAGTATAGAAGAAGATGGTTTCATTTTCAGAGTGGGAAATGAGGTTTGCATAGAATTCATTCACTACCTTGATTGAATAGGAAGGAAAAGAAGGGTTGATGAATTCTTTTAACTTTTGCACTTCGAAAAGGTCCTCCAAGTCGACGATGTTGATGAAGTCCATAACTTCAACTGGTCGTCGTGGGAGAGGAGCTTTGGAGGAAAGCCGTAGATATCGATCACCAGCATCTCCATCGACGAAGGCAATGTCGTTGATGATCGTCAGTGGTGGAGTAGCTTCCCGAGCTTCCCTTCCTTTCCTGCCGGCGACCTTCTTCCCACGAGCAGATGATGAGGCCATTGTGTTGCTTGAAGGTCGAGAAGAAGCAAGGAAGGCTTGGGGATGAGGATGCTAAAGAGTTGCACAAAAATGCACTAGAGAGAGCCTATGGAAGCAAGAGTATGCAAGTGTGAGGAAATGACCCGTCTTTGGTTCCTTTTATAACAATCCAGCAACCTGGTCGGTCGACGATTCGTCGACCGAGCGTCCGCAACGGTCATGTTGCAGACGCGCCACTCGGCTCCCCAACGGTCATATAACGGTCATAAACGGTCATAACGGTCGGTTTACAACGGTCATATCCAACGGCTATTTCTCGGTCGAACAATTGTCGACCGACATTGTCTCGGTCGAACATTTGTCGACCGAAAGTGTGTCCGATACTAAATCTGTCTAGATTCTGTCGGTCGAGAGAGAGGGGCTGACCGAAAGGTTTTCGGTCGAAGAGTTCGTCGACCGACAGACTTACTGAGTACGAATTTGAAGCTGATTTTTAATGTAATTGATAGACTATATTTGTAGAGCACATATATAGATTTTCTAAGGGAGTAATATTGTGTTTATTATTGACAATATTGGGACAAGTTGTGATCATAAATTAATTATTCTTTTAATCATAAAAGGATATCCAAATAGTTATTATGTCAACTTATTTTAGGTCGAATTTGACTACGACCATCGCGCCCCTTGGTCAAATTTTATTTTGACCAAGAGGCAAATTTTGTAGATTTTCAGATTGAATATATTGAGTATAATATCTGCATAAAATTAAATGTCGAGCTGAAGCATAATACTTAATATGATTCTTAATTGAAGGCACAATTAATTATCTCGAATCTTCAAAGATACCAATTTATGGATTTTATTTTTATGTGTTGCAAGCAATAACATATAACCAATAAATCATTTTGCTTGCCTATGTATTTTCAAGAATCCATGCATACACTTATCATTATCTATGCACACCCAATGATGAAAGCATGGTATAATGATAATAACAGTCATACAATGATAATTTCATCACATGATTAGTATATGAATAGATCAGAAGATACTTTGAACAATCATGTGAAAATAGGAATTTTCTTTTCATTTGACTAAGCATGATTTCAGTTTAAACTTTAACACATCTAGGGAATAAACTAATATTAATTTCATTTTCATTTGTAGAGATGATTTCCAAAAATATATCCAGTCATCAATCATAAGTAGATAGCAATTTCATCGGAAAAATAAATACAACAATTTTGTAGTAGACTGGAGAACAGTGATGTTCTCGGTCGACAATTGTTCGACCGATGGTCTTTCGGTCGACAGTTTTTTGAACCGACAAGATTCCTGGAACTGTTAAAACATATTTGTGTGAGTTAACTATTTAAATATTTATTTGTAATCTCATTATGTTGAGTTGAGATAGACATAGAAGTATGCAACTAATGTCTCTGGTCATATCTCAACTTGATTCTGTTCATTTAGTTTGGAGGTTTTGGAACCCAAACTAACTCGACATCTTTTCTCTTATAAGGACATGAAAAGGAGTAATGTCCAAGACGTGAGCAATAATGGCAACATATAGAATCAACCTCAAGTCGTTTTCTATGGTTTTGTTCTAGGTTGTTCTTTGGTACAAATGTATTTGTTCCTTTAGGTACATATATATTTTGATAGGTTTGTGACCTTTTCTAACTAGGTTGATAGGACTTCCCTTTAGGCTTATAACCTAGTCCTCTTCTCCCAATTTGATGATAGGAATTATCTAAGATTTGATCAAGAATGCCATTATTATTTAAATTACTGACTTTTTGTTGTAACTTGGCAATCTCTTCCATTCTCTTCTTAATATCTAGTTTCGCTTGATCTAGATTAGATGACAATAAATTTCTTTCTTTGACAATAGAATCATAATCTAGATGGTTGCACAAAATAGGTTGTTTTTGAAGATCATTCACTTGTCTTTGCAAATTATTTTTCTCTAAAGAAAGTAGATTACAATTTGCCTCTATAGATTTTATATTAATATCATGATCTTCAATGATCTTTTTAAGATCTTCGTTTTCGGATGTAATAGCAAGAAGTTTAGCATGTAATTCATCATTTGCTTTATTTGACTTCTTTAATTTCTTCTTGCATTCAACATATTTAATATGTGTTTCTTCAAGGCTAGCAACTAGTTCTTCTTTAGATAAATCAAAAAGACTTACCTCTTCTTCTTCTTCCTCGCTAGTTGTAGCAATAAGACAATCTCTGTTCTCATCTTCCTTCTTAGATCTCCATGGGCATCCAGTTGTTGGGTGGCTTGTACCTAAGCACCAATTGCAATATGTTGTAGCTTTGTCCAAGCAGCACCTTTTGTTGTGGTTGTAATCACCACTACCCTCCATTCTTCAAGACCTTGTTAGGGTTCCTTGAAGCCTGCTCTGATACCAATTGAAAAACTACTAGAGGGGGGGTGAATAGAGTTTTTGAATTATTTTAACAATTTATTGAATTCAAACAACCACAATTGAAATTAGAAGAAAGAGACAGGTGTTTAGAGTGGTTCCAACTATAGCAAATACTATAGTTGTCAGTCCACTACCCGGTTGCTTACCCAACCGGGATTTGAAAGTATTTATTTTATTACCTCTCGAGGATTTATACAAAATACAATACTTTCCTTTACACCCTTTGAACAGCCTTCACCCTGAAGTAGGTGCACCAACTTTGAGGTAGCCTTCTATGAAGTAACTCCAAGCTCCCCCTTGAAGTAGCCTTCCTCTCTAGAAGTAACCTCCCGTTGCACCAGCCTTCTGAAGTAGCTCAAAGTCTCCTTCTTCGCCAAGAAGATCTTCACCCTCTCCAATCCGCAACCTCCAACCTAGGAGTAGCAAGGAGAGTACAAACAATAATAGGGAACAAAAAAGGAAATAGAAATTACAACTTATCCTTTAGAGCCCAAGGCTTGATTTGCCTAGATCAAGCGTATAGATCTCCTAACCAAGTATGTGAACTTGTGATTGCAGTGGGTAGGAGATACTAGCCTATAGGACACGAATTATGAGCTAAGGAATGAAATGGCCAATTGTCACAATGCTCAAATTGCTCACAAACAGATTGCACAAAGTATACTCAAAGGTTTCTCAAGTGTAGCAAGTGTAAACAAGTAAGTTTAGGTGTCCTATGGCTTGTCCTATTTATAGGAATGACCTAAGGATGCTTAAGGACGTTCTAGACAACTTCTAGGGGTTTCTAAGTGCTTAACTAGCCGTTAGGTACAAAGTTGTTGCTTTAACAACGGCTAATTAATTAATTCTGCAGTTGCTGTCAGAGACCATCTCGGTCGACAAATGGTCGACCGAGACACCTACTCGGTCGAACTTTTGTCGACCGACAGGCTCTCTGGAACAAGTGATTTGCAACGTCTTTCATCAACTGCCAACTAACTTGTCTGTTGTGTCTAACGGCTACTTTGGATCTTTCTCGGTCGAGAAGATTGTCGACCGAGAGTGTCTCGGTCGAGGAGTTTGTCGACCGAGATTGATCCTGTTTCAAGGTTTCAATTTAGGCACTAATTATGTGTGTAAGTGTGCATAAGTAATCCTATTTGAATGGGATGACTTGTCTAACTGTGGTGTTTAGCTAGGGAGAATCTAACGCTTGATTTACATGCAATTCTAAGTACTTGTACATTATATTTTTGTACAAGTTTTTACAACAGTGATTACATTGCATGAAAATATAAATATGTAAGCTTGTAGATTTTCCCTTGTTGCTTTGTCATCCTGCACACTCAAGTAGCATGTTAGATTAATAAGAATGAAATGTTTGTCATAATCAAAACAAAGGGATTTATAGATGTCCATTTAGCCAACAACATCAACTACAGGGAGCTCAAATTATGGAAGCCAAACTGGCCCACGAGTTATTGTGCTGTTAGGGATTAAGGCAGCCTTTTTGATTATGATACACATGTAGCTAGTGATGATGGGTTTTTGTTGTAGTGTGTTTAAGATTTTCCGTGCTTAAGCAAACAATTGCATGCCAGATGATTTTGCAGGTTGTAGCAACGTGTGAGTTAGTAAGACAATGCTATTGGGTAGACTCTAGAGCAACAGTTCTCTGCTATTTTGGCCCGCATGTTAGTTAGTGGTAGGTAGTCTATACTTAGAAAAGGAGTGGGATGTAATTTGGAAAGGACAAGTTGTAAACAGGTTCATGGATCTTTAACTAAAAGTTTCTAGAAAATTGGTGGGTTGAAGAAGATAAGCACAATGCTGTTCTATTGGAATGAAAATGCAAGTTTGTTTGAAGTTTTGAAAAGAAGAAAATGAAGAATAGGATGATAAGTTTAAGAGTAGAAGAAAGTAAAAATAACAAAGGGAGGGTGAGTTGGGTGGTGGCTCAAAAGCATCAACACACATGATGGAGAATAAGAAAGAAGAAGGGAAGGAATACATCCCCTGATAGATGTTACTATGAAACCTAATCTCTATTCATTATTCATTCATATCCTAGACAAAACCCAAAAGCCGGCCTTTTTTGGTGGAATTTGCTTGACAAGTAGATAACCTGACATTTGTTCACAGATAAATCTAGCTAGGATCATAGAAATTATTACCACAGCTAATTAAAGCTAGAAAATAAACACAAAATAATCTGTTTAACATATGAATGGGGGTGAGAGAGCGATCAGCAAGGGAAGATATCATGCTATAATCTTTCTTTAGTGGAATTTACTTGACAACTAGACACCCTGACATTGTTCACAGGTAAATCTAGCTAGGATCACAAAAGTTATAATCATAATTTTTTTTAGTTTAAACCATAGCTAACTAAAGCTAATGAATAAATACAAATAAATTGTTTGACATATGAATGGGGTGAGACATTGGCAATCAGCAAGGGGAGATATAATGTTAATACCACAATTAATAATACCTACTAAATAAATACCAAATAACTCGTTGCTCACATACATGAGGATGACAGATGGATACTCCACAAGGAGATATTTGATGGCAAAAAAAAAGGGCTGGGCACCCTTGCAAGAAGATGCCTGTGGGCTACGTTACAAGTTACAACCAAGAAAAGCTTGTGACTAACTGTTAGTAAAAGGCATGTAGAAAAACTGTTGATGATCTGTAGTTTCTTTTTGTTTAGTAAGAATGCTGGCATACCATGCAAAAACTAATGAGAGAATGCTTTTGAGATTAGAATATATACAAAATCAAGGTAAATAATGGAAATCAAATATCCTTGATTTATGAAATATCCTAACTAGGTAAATGTTAAGGACGTGAAAGTTCCGTGTAATGCGCAAAGATGCTCCAAGAAAGTTCATGTGCCAATATTTGGGAGCCATGTCCCCATCATGTAAATCTTGAAAACATATACTGGTTTAAGATAGCAAGTCATAGGACGCATCAATATGGGTTGTTACCAACAGGCAAATTGTATACCTATTTGCCTCCAATACTGGAGCCCCTCTGGACTCTTGATTATCTGGTACATGCAGATTTTTCCTAATTATTTTTGACAGTCTAATTGGTTAACAATTGAATTTGGGTCTGAGTCTATGCTAGTGCATATAAGGCTGAATTGTGGTCTTTTGCCCCTATGATGGCATTGTTTTGCAGTTGATTTTTTAGGTATGTTTCACATCATTGATTGGTAAATGATACAGTATGACAGCGTGATAAAGTTGCTGTTGTCTAGGAACAGGTTGCTTTACTCATACCTCATATAGTGTGTTGTGGGTTAGTGTAAGATGCATCACAAAAGACATATCATGCAGGCATGCATGCAATCCTGATATGGTGATAACATTTTGGAGGTCATATGTCACTGATGTGACACTTGTTGTGACGCACAAGTTGACATGGTGAACACGGTACTCGTAATTGTATAAGAACTGTTCATGATGTGCACCATATTACAAAACATTGCTTTATGTATTAAGCTACTTTCAATGCAGGGATAATGTAATATCAACTATCATTAGGGAGACAGGTATTATCATCTTTTTTTATAAGGGATATGTTAGCATCTTATGACTCTGCTTACACTACACCGCCACAGCCCGAAAAAGGAAAAAAACATCACACACGAAAAAAGGAGTTTGTGTATCCACATTTAAATGGATCGTTAAACTTTACTTCACAACAGACTCTTTTATCTCCATAAGAACGAATGCTCCGAGCAAGACGATATTTGCTACAGAAATGTTGCAATTTAGAGCATTCAGGTTTGACCCTCATCATAAATTCTTAGAGGGTATTTCTTCTATAATTCAGGACTTTGTTACTATTAGGCCTTCAGAGCTGATCATTCGTTGGTTGCTCTGTCATAACTATTTCCTCTCTGTCTTTCAAGCCCCTGGCCATGCCATGTTATTCTCAACTTTGAATATTCAAGGTATGTTACATAAAGAAAAAAGGGGGTGAGTGTACCAAAATTGATTTCGCAGCAAACCACTAGGATAGAATATTAAACAACTAACTAAAAATGTTGAATGGGCAGCTTCTTCTGTTAATTACAATGTAGGCACGCTTGTGTCAAATTTGTCACTCATATTTTGATTGCACCTGCTGTAAAATCTTGTTTGATCTAGGTTGCATTATCGCGGTAAAGTTGGTGCTCCTATGCCCTACAAAACTGTGTTTTCATCACTGATTGGTGCCCTCCTATGCCTTATAAAGCTTTGTTAAAGTTGGAACTTCTTAACCTGTAAATATTTTGCGATCAAAACCCCATGGTGAAGAACTGATTCACATGGCAGTTCTGGAGATACTAATATGTGTTCAATTAGTGTTCTTCGAGTTGATTTAACATGTCATTGGTTTGGTTTCAAAAACGTTGAAGTTTATTCGTTATATTTGAGTTGAAAACTGTTGCACTACGATTGATTCCTCATTTATTCTACTTTCAGTTATATTTGCAACTTTTCATGATTACACAACTTGCTTCTGGAAATTTGTGCAGTAAGTAGTTTGCACGAGCTTTGACTCAAAACATTAGGAAAAAATACTAGAAAGGAGTAGTACATCATATCTGCATAATATTGACATCTTGAAGTTGCTACGATTCTGCTTACACCACATCAACTTTCTAAAGTTGCATATATGTTCACTTGCAGCTTAGGCTCCTATTGGTTTGGTGTAAGTCTTGAGTTACGTGGAACTCATTTTCTGGATATTCCAGTTTAGTTTCTGAAACTTAATCTATCCACTTTCATGTTATTGGTTTGTTGTACGTGTAAATATAAAAATCATCAAAAATATTGTCAATTTTTTTGTGTAATATAAATAAGTGAGGATGACAAAGACATAAAAAAAGAATCATATCCGTGAAAATCATAATATTCTTAAATCATAATAACCTCAACAAGTGGTTATGGTGAAGATGTTGATCCTTTAAAAAATATTTTATTATGATATCATTGTAATCTTCACAAAAATATCATACTTAAAATCACATCACTATTTTTATTTCATTTTGTGCATACAAAGTATTATAATAATATCCACATTTTATGTACTTGTAAATATAAATTTTGGTTCATCATTGTTTGAAACAATGTAGAATATTAATTTTTACATTATTTTGTAGGGAACTTTTACTATATTATTTGTGCATGGTTGTAGTTAATTATCATTTTTCACAACATATTGTTTAAACATGGAGAATAAAATAATTTACATAAATCACTTTGTTTTCACATGGTGTGGTGTCTTTCTTTTCATGATGTTTATATTTTTGATAACGAATGAAGAATATAATTGTATAAGAAATGTTGTCAGTTGTCCCGAAACTCGTTTTCCACTCTTTTTAAGAGGGAACTCAAGAACTATGTTTTGTATGTAAGTCTGTAACTCACTGGAAGTCGTGGAACTCAAGTTCCAACACTTAATTTAAATCAATCATGAAAAACTACTGAAGGAACTCTTGTTCATATATTTTCCGGACCAGTTACAACAAATCAATCGGAACCTTAGAAAAACTTGCCTATTCAGTCAATAATCAACATAATATTGACATCTTGAAGTTGCTATGATTCTGCTTACACCATATCAACTTTCAAAAGTAGTATATATATTTTCACTTGCAGCATAGGAAGACTTGGCCTATTCAGTCAATAATCAGCAAGTTTTAATATTTTCTTTTCTCTGCATATTCCATTGCAGCTCATGGAAACTCTTGTGCCCATCACTGAAAAGAGAACGCTTGCATCCTCTAATGGGCTTAAGAGAACGCCTGCACCCGCCAATGAGCTTAGGAGAACGCTCTCAATGTAGTGACTGAAGATTCAAGGCTAAATAATTTATTGGATGGGTAACAATGTTTGTAGTAGAATGAGATCTAACCATCGTCCTAGGAAAGAAATATTATTTATCTCAGGATGCCTGATTTTTATAGCAAGTTCTAAGCATTATTGGTACAAAGTCGTCATATTACGTATGTAAATAACTGAATAGAGTTGCTTATACATGATTTTTTTAATCTATAGCGAAAGCTGTCCCACATGAGAAGGTGAGACCTGTGTATGTAAATTGCTTGTGATGTAACTGTGACCCTTTGACGTTAAACAGTGGGCAAGGAGAGGTCAGTAAAAGCTCCATCCTTTGCTGGCCCTCATGTAAAAAATTTGCCATCTTGGCAATGTTCATTTTCTTTAGCATACAGAACAATGCTGTCCCATCGCTTGAGCATACAGGTCAACTTAAGTATATATTTTGTGTTATCTGGTGCTCTAGCTATCATCCAGTATATTGGTGTCTGAATCTCCAAACCTGCTGTCTACTTTCTATGCAAATCTTTCTTTAAAATGTGGTGTTACAACTTGCTCTAGGAGCATGCATTAGGGGTGTGAATAAAACCTGACACTAGCTGGGGTTAGTTTCGCTCGTTTATAATTAGCCTGAGCTTTGTATAGGAGTTCTCGCAGAATATGTAGAGATCGGCCTTTTCCAATTGGGATTTTACAGTATAGTCTGAGACAGCTTTGCAACAAACAGTTCATAGACCTGATACGAGCATCCTATATGGTATTTTCTTTGTAAATCTAAAATATAGCTCTTAGTGCCAAAAACTATTTAACACTGCAGGAAATGATATCTTGTATAATGTTTATATCATGTAATGGATAATTTTTTTACTTAAACGATGATAGTTTCTCTTTCATTCATTGATTTAGTTGTCTTGATGGTACGCTCTTTTTTTGTTTCACCAAATGTTCTGCATCTGAGAACTTGTAAAACAACGTAATATTTGTTCGGTGCCTTACTGAGACTAACAGAATTGAACCTGGATGGACTTCGTTTGAAATCTGGGCTTTTATTGAGCCCAACAAGCCTTGACAACGGTCACAATATTCTATCCGATTTTTGTTTTTTTTTAATCTTAAAAAGTTGTAACGACTCATATTCTGAATATCCAATTGTTAAGTGTGTACCCAACCAAAGGTATTAAAAAAAGTTGTGTAGTGCTTTGGTGATCTCCTTGCATCTCAAAAATGGCGGAAAACCGTCTCCAAAAAAACTTGCAGACTTAGCTAAAATTTCAAACATCTGATATTTGAAAAGCAAACAATGAACATTAGCATATTCATCATAAAGTAAACAGATACAACTGATGTCCATTATCCAGAAACGTCACTACATATACACCATGTCGTGTTAATTTGTACATCAATCCAGAAAGAATAGTGTTAGATGTGAAAAACTCCGTGAGCTAAGTTTGTGCCGTAGTTCTTCGAGTCATCATCATGATTAGCTGTTGTTCTGTAAAAGCAGTTAATATAATAAATATCAACAGAAATGTGTTGATACATGACTAATAGTCATATATCTTACAATCTAATATTTACTAGATTATGTTGGGCAATACTATAAATATGATACGTCTTAATACAATTGAAGCAATTGATGGCAAGTCTTACCTTTTTCTGAAACAAACTAGCATGGGAAAATATTAAATGGGCCAGAGGGTGATTGCATTTATCATGACAAGGTAAATGAAATAAAAGACATATTAGACAATAATCAACAATGCTAGGAGTTGTCGTCAACATTATAGTCTAATGATTTTGAATGAATTACCCACAAGTAGGGATTTGATCTTATTTTAAAGTAGACAAGTAGTCCTTTTGAATGTGGGAAATTGAGAATTACATCATTAACGTGCATTTACAGCTCCTGTACATAACATTTCGTTTTGCTTATTTAAAATTACAGTTTAATCATATGGACCCTTGGTCAAGAATCAATTCTGTCATCCCATAAGGGCGTGTTTGGTACAGTGTAATCGGGTGAAGTTTAATGAATTGAAAAACGGATCAAACATAAACAGCTTTCTTCATATTTGGTGCGGTGCAGGTCAAAAGCGATGTTTATTGTCCCGATCGTTTAGTGGGCAAATGAGATTTACCCAGAACCGGCCGTCAAGGTTTCAGTAAGGTAGCAGCGACGAGACATGCCTTCCATATCCTGTCCCTTGTTATTGTGTACCGGCTACAAAAGGTCTGACGATAAACACCCTGGAAAGAGTTAGGCTACACACAGTCCCCCTTATATTCGGCCACCCACCCGTTTTTTGGGAAAATAGATATGCAGCATTTGCAGTTGTCTTTGTATTAATACTCATGCAAAGTCCATGCAAAGTCCATGCAACAATATGTCTCTCCACTCTTCTCTCCAGAGTATTAATACTCATGCAAAGTCCATGCAAAGTGTATTAATTCGTTTTTTCTCTTGTAATTATTCTCTCTCATTCTAATCCACCCACCTGCATTCCCGTATTAGTACAGTACCTACGGAATCCAATAACAACATTGATCTAGAAGTATAAGTACAGTACTTATGAAATCCAGTAGTAATATTTGTCATCTGGACATAAGTACAGTACCTACGGAATCCATGCAAAATAAGTACAATACTCACTTGTTAATTCCAACTCAGTTTTTTCAAACATAAGTACAGTACTTACCAAATTATAAAACCAAGCATAAGTACAGTACTTAACAAATTACAAAATCAAGCATAATTGTATAACTGATCTGGAAGCATAAGTACAGTACCTACGGAATCCATGCAAAATAAGTACAATACTCACTTGTTAATTCCAACTCAGTTTTTTCAAACATAAGTAAAGTACTTACCAAATTATAAAACCAAGCATAAGTACAGTACTTAACAAATTACAAAATCAAGCATAATTGTATAACTGATCTGGAAGCATAAGTACAGTACCTACGGAATCCAATAATAACATTTTTCGCCTGGACATAACTTTTTTACAAAAATGTAGTGCACATCTGGTCCATAATCAACTATAAAATGCATCTATAAGTATTGTACTCAATTATTAATTTTCAACCCAGTTTGTCAAATATAAGTACAGTACCTCTCAAATTTATTTGTGAATGTATATGTATTTATTGTAGGTACAATACTTACGTAATCTGCAGTGGGGATAAATATGTAATAGATTTTTTTTGTAAGCTATAGTGCATTGATATCTGCCATTTGTATGACAATTGCATGGAGTAGGTGACGAGATAATTATTTCATGCATCCTTTTTGCATGTAAAAATATGCATAATCACTGCTGCAGATATCCATTTAATTGTGCATGCGGCAGCAGAGGTTAATGGGTGTGGCAGTGGGCTGGCACAACAACAGGAGGAACACGGTAGTTGATGATTCCCGATGACCGGATATGTGGCCGGGTATACGGTGTGCTATGCGTAGAATTTTTCGCTGGAAACCACCACCAGAATGCACCCGCCCAAAACGGGCGCAGCACCAACTCTGTGAATTTGCGGCGGAGTGTAGTAGGACGCAGCTACAATCCAACGAATTCAACAGTTACGCACCCAACCAAACAAAAAACAATACTAAAAAGTGGACAATTGAATGAATGAACTGAAATTAATCCCTACCAAACAGACCCTAAGCGTAGAGCACCGAATCAACTTGCGAGGTGCCACTACTTTTTCATGCGGTTATATTTGTGGTAACTAGCTTCCAGTACTGTTGATTCCTGAGAACAAGGTTGCATACTCGTGGGCATACCTACGGGGGACTAAGTTAGTATAAATAGTTGCATATTTAGACCATAAATATTGAACGGAAAGTTAATACTTATTCTATTTTTTTAAGAAAAAAAATAGACCTAATCGTTTATTCCTGCCTCAAACATATAAAAATAAGCTATTTATATAATATTAAAATCCAAAATTAATGACATGAACCAATCTTCTAAATCAAAGTGATGCAGTTGTTTATATATTTGAAGTCATACATAATGGATGTTTGACCGTACCTCTTTCAAATGGAACAAATAGAAGAATAACAACATAGTCACTTTTCAAAATTAGTTGATTAGAGATATTAACTTTTCCTTTAAAATAGGGTCTATGTTGTATTTGTCCCACCATTTGATCAATACGGTGGAAGCTAGGATTTTAGTGGTTGGTTGGTAGAGATTTGGTGGAATGCGGTGTTGGAGTATTGGTGGAGTTTCAGAATAATTGGTGGAGTAGGAAGGGCTGATTTGCGTTTGGATAAATGATAGAAGTGAGTGATTAGAGGTGAATTAGGGTTTGTGATTAAGGTGATTAGATGTAGATTAGGGTTTATGATTAAAGGATAATAGGTATTTAATTTTTTTACGAATATGGGAGAATGTTTGCGTAAAAAATTATTAAATAACGTCAGGGAACTTACAGTTGGCGTTGAGCACGTTGTTGATCTCACCGTGTGACCGTCGGAAACGTCACTGGAGCTTTGGGAACCTCCTTGATCTTGCTTTTAATCAAAGAAAGGATATTTGATTATGATTCAAAGAGCCAAGAACATGCACACACAATTTTAACTTAACAAAACACAGATGGAAATTTTATTGGCAACTGGAGGGTTTACACTCGGAAAATATATGGAAACTAAGAACACATGACTATATAGACGAAATTACAATATAAGTGAAGTGGAGGAAGGATTACAAGACTTAAAAATTCTCTAGGGAGGAGAATTTCGAGCTAAGGCACTTCCTACTACAAAAACTAAGCTCAATAAGCAAGGGGAGCTCTTTGAGTGGAAGAGTGTTGTATCTCTTACAACTCTTCTTGTTGCCTTTTATAGACCTTTCTGATGGTATGGACGAATGTGCTTCTCTTTCCACTTGTTTGCTCCAATTTGTGTCTTTGACAAGTGTTTTTGTTACATGAGTGGCGATATCTGCCACGTACTTTTGTTGTCTCTGTGACTTTTGACAAATTTCCTTCATCTTCCTTTTCATATGCCACTTGTTCTTTTCTGTTGTGAGTCTTGACAACTGTCTTTTGTCTTTATGTATAGGGAAGAGCTACTTGTCTTTTCTTCTTTTGTCACTTTTTCAACAAGGTATTTTTACATATTTTTTGATTCGAGTAATCCGTAACAATCATCTCCATTTTCAAAGTAACTTTATCCTTGAGTAATGTCCAGGATTGGAATATTTTCTAGATCTAGGATTTCATCAAATATAATTAATTGAGAATTGTCCATGTTAGAGTCTCTCATAAGAGATTTTCTGGATAATTTTATTTTCTTATATGGAGGCCCCCGTTTAGTTTCTTGATCAATACGATAATCAGAAACTGGGGTAGATATTAACTTTCCCTTTAAAATAGGGTCTATGTTGTATTTGTCCCACCATTTGATCAATACTTGCCTTCCTAGGTAGGGTAAAAAGGCGTTAATTTCTTTTTACCATTTCCATTGCATAATCCATGGGATTCCATAAGCACAACAACATCTTAATATATTAAGATCTTCTTGATCTATATTTTCAAATAATGGAATATAATTATTAAGATTTTGCGGGAATATTTCCCGAGTAGCTCCATAATTTTTCCAAAAAATATAGAAGAACCAATTTGGTATGTTAGTCCTATAAGACCATTTTATGAACCACGAATGAGTCATTTGACTATTTTGAATACATAAGACATTTTTCCAGGCATCTTGATAGTCCCAGTAATTGTAGTACTGGGGTTGATGTTTGTCTTTGAATCTTCTTGAAATATTAGGATTTCCATCATTGTTCCATT
This sequence comes from Alisma plantago-aquatica, assembly GCA_963693085.1. Taxonomy (NCBI): domain Eukaryota; kingdom Viridiplantae; phylum Streptophyta; class Magnoliopsida; order Alismatales; family Alismataceae; genus Alisma; species Alisma plantago-aquatica. Next base: position 52,249,072 of record OY856414.1, read on the forward strand.
CTGAAATGGTGATAATTTTTTCGATTTTTAATTGAGAAAAGGATATCATCTTATTTGTTGATTTGTCTCTAAAATTATGAAATATTTTTACACTACCAGTTTCCATGAGAATTTTCTCATAATAGTAGTGATTCTTTCCAAGCATTGTCAGAATAAAATTATATTTATCAGGAAGGTAATTTTGCAGTAAAGTTTTTGTTTCTTTGGATAAGTCTTCATTTTCTAAAGTTATTGTATGTATTGATGTTTTGAATATGAATTTTGTTATGTTTTTTGCTGGAAAATCTACTTCCATTTCATCGTTACCTTCCTTAGTAGAAATACTTGATTCTGAACATACCTCTGGGATACAGGCTTTAGATGTTGATGCTGACATATTTTGAGATTTCTGTGAAGAAGTCATATAAACTACAATAAATATTTAGAACATCCTTTTGACGTGTCTCTTATGAAATAGTAAGTGCATGAATGAAATTATCTTTATAATCTAATGCAGCTCTTATTTTCTTTAAGAACATAAGTTCAGGTTTCTTTCTAAACTCAAAAGTTACAAAGTTATTGTTAACTCGAGTATGAACCCCTTTTTCACTAACTAATATAGGGAGAATTTTATTAAGAAAGGGTGTCCCAATGATAATATCCTCAGTTATATTTTGAGGAAGGATAAAAGATGTTTTAATTTTATTATTGTTGATGCATATGTGTGCTTCAGAAATTTTATGTTTTACTTTGAGTTTATCTTTTGTAGCAGAATTAACATGATGATTAGTTGTTTCATAATATTTTGTTGGTATAAGATTTTCTCTTATACAATTAACATCAGCTCCAGAATCAAATAAAGCTATCCCTTCTAGGGTGAAGTCATTAATTTTTATAGTTACTTCACCTTTCCATTTTCTCTTAACAAATTCTTGAAGATTATTAACAAAGGAATCTTCATTATCTTCCCTTGTTTCATCGTCTTGGTTTTTATTTGAGCATTCTCTGAGCATTGTATTAAATATATGTTCATCCTCATCATCATCATTATACCTTTCATATATATATTTTTGAAGATTTTCAACCTTATCTTTTAGTTCAATGATTTCTATTCTGATTTTGTTTTGTTCTTTTCTCAAATCTTCTATAGAAATATGTTTATCATTAGTCTTTTCATGTTCAATTCTTTTCATTACATGATCAAATGAGTAGAATTCATTTTTTGATTCTATTTTATTATCTGATTTTTTGTCTATAATCATATTGAGATATTTTGCAAGTTTAATGCTTCTTTCTTGTTTATCTTGAATGGAATCTATGGTTTCAAGTATAAATTGTTGTTCACTAGTTAAGACATGAATTTCATCTGATGATGTTTCATTGTTGTAGTAATTACAATGACATCCTTCTTCATTTTCTGATCCCGAGGATTCATTTAGATTTAATTTACTAACAAAAGTATCAAGTTCTTCTGGCGTAATACTTTTTGATTCTAGTAACAATTCGTTAACTTTTTTCTTAAAATCTCGTTTAAAACATTTGTTTGCATAGTGCCCCTTTTCGTTACAGTTGTAACATGTTATGTTTTTCTTATTATCTGCTTTTCTGATTTGTTTTCTTTTTGTATAATTCTTCTTTGATTTGTTACTATCTTCACTAAACCTTTTATAGATTTTGTGTCTTTTCTTTTCTTTTGGTAAATCTATGTCCCATCCAAATTGATAACAAAATTCTCCTAGTTCCTTTTTATCTATTGTTTGTTGTATTTTTAATTGATTTTTTAATTTATAGTCATTACAAAGAGATAGTCCTGTTTGGTTTATTCTTTGTATTATTTCTCCATTGGATATATGTTCTAGAGGGACAACGTTATTATATGCTTGTCTAATATGTTCTCTTACCTTTTCAACGAATAAAATAGGTAATCCAGATAAAAACGTTTCTTTCCAAACAACAAAATTACAATCTGTGAATTGGAAAACTTTAGAAAGAAAAACATCTTTATACCAACGAAAAATCACTCAGACTCTTACATCTTAAGTTCATTAGTTGTTCCCTAAGTTTTTCCAATATAGTGCCATTATGGCCTATAAAATGTTGAATTATGTTTACAATTAGAGTATATACTGCGTCTGATTGGGGTTGACCATTTTCTAACTTAATTTGAGCACCATACTCATTTCTTTTAGTAGCTTGAAGTATTTCTTGTCTGTGTGTTTCACTAAGATAATTAATCCACCATCCTCTTAACTGACCCGTAAATGATGAAGTTATCATTTGGGCAATAGTGGTTTCAAGACTACCATGAGCTCGACAAGCATTGGCATATATCAACATTTGATGGAAAATTTATAATATTTGGTATTATGAAAATCCATCTAAGTTCCATTCTATAAGAGATTGGCCATCAAATTGACATAAAGTAAGATCAGGAGTTTCTTCAAATTGTAGGTCAAACGGTGTTGGTCTAGAGTAATAATTTTTTGTTTTTGAAAATCGAGCAGTTTTACCAAAGATGACTGTATTTAGTTTAGGTATATCTTCTTCATCTGAATATGATGAGTCTCCATATATTGTATTAACAGTTGGTTTTTGAAGATTTAATTGGTCTAGACGACTTGTGATTTCATGTGTTAATTCATCAAGTTGTTTATCGAACTTAATGGGTGCCTTTTTTCCTAATATAATATTTCCATTTATAGTTTGAGGAACAATTAGTGGCAAATTTTTTGTTTCTACTTTCTTTTGATATATTTGTACTTTGCTAATATCAATAAGCATTGTCTCTATCCTTTCAGTTTGTTTGCTAAGGGTTTGAAGATTTATATTTGTATAGTTATTTTGTTCAATTATATGAGCTATATGGTGTGTTTTAGCTGGTTCTTGACTATATTCCATTAGTTTTAATGGACTGGCCTTGATGTCATTTTCTCCAAATTTTATAGCTTGAAAGGGTGGATGAATTGATTCAACTTCTTCATCTTTTGAAGCATGTTTCCATGTTAAGGATAGTTTTTCTATTACCATAGTACGATCCTCACTTGGGAGAGTAGGTAACATTTCTTTAAGTGTATTAAGATAATTAGATTCATACCAATCAAAGAAGTATATATTCTCATTTAACTGTTTCATTTGAGAATACCATAGATCTCTTATAGCCGACCTTTCATATTTATCAAAATGTGTAAAGAACCATTTTACTTTTGGTTTATTATTATCAGATAAAAAGTCTTTCTTTAATAATTCTTTATTAATTTCAAAGTTGTTATAATTGTCTTCAAGTAGACATGCGACTTTGAAATCAGATTCAGAGGGTTCATATTCACTGTGTTCATATACTGGGTAGGATATTCCTGTAGGCCTTCTATTCATAATGTTGGATTGTTCAGGTTTATTGTGATCTATATGTAAATATGAAGAAGAACCAACTTCTAAGGTGTTTTCCCTAGACTGAGATGAAGTAGAATTTCTTCTTTCCGAAGGACAGAAACTGATTTCTACATCACCATTAATGTGCTCGATAATGTTTTGTATTCTGGTATTTTCTCTAGGTACAGGTGCATTTGCTTGTGGCATGGTCCAGTTTTCTGGAAGCTTAACTTCCTCCCATCGCAAGGCCTTAGGAATAATGGCTTTGTTTTTTATATTGGTTAGAAAAAGAGTTGTAAGCCCCTTTTCTGGGCAAATCAAAGATTGAGGAGTTACTGTGTTCATGGCCTTGAAGCAAACTCTATAACATAGTACAATATTTTCAGAATTTGGATCCATGTCAAATCCTGATATTTGCACATTCAAGGTTAAGACCTTCAAAAGGCCTGGGTCGGTAAGGGAAACTGAGAAATTAGGAAATGCATTAAAGTAAACAGGTCCATCGTCTAATGTGGATTCAACGAGTCCAAGAAGGGAATCTGAAAATTTTAGATGCCTACAGTTTCTAAGGCACAAGAGTACAGAACAATTTATACCTTTTCTTGTTAAGGATTTGGCAGATACTTGGACTAATCCTAAATGAATGAAGTTGTATTTTGAGTTATTTTTTATCATGTTTATATCTCTTTTAGACAGAAGTTGTATGCATTCTTATGAAGATGTAACTGATATAGTTTTTTCAATAGTTTTGATGTAATAGTTAGACATCAATCGAAAGCCACCTTTAGAGTAAATGTCTTTTATGGGAACCTTAGGCATTTCCCAATTTTGAATGGATTGTTCTATATTTTCAAAATTAATTTGTTCACAATTTTTTATTGACATTGTTCGAACTATGGAAGGGTTTGTATGGGAATTGGTAGAAATTCTGGAGAGTATTCTTTCCATTGGTCTTTAGGGATGAATTTTAATATAGAAGAGTTGGGATGTTGATTTCTATGGAGATAATAGGTGGCACGTCAATAGCTAAACCTAGCCCTACAAAACCCTAAACGCCTACCACAGCTAAAGCGGGTGCAACGGGCTACCACTACGATAAGGAGGCCTCGGACCCTAGAACCCCAAGAAGGAAGACCCCGAACTCTCACCCCTTCAGAGAAAGAGAAAGAGACGCAAGTATATCCCAACCGCCCCTAACTTGGCTCTGATACCATCTAGGGTGGAAGCTAGGATTTTAGTGGTTGGTTGGTAGAGATTTGGTGGAATGCGGTGTTGGAGTATTGGTGGAGTTTCAGAATAATTGGTGGAGTAGGAAGGGCTGATTTGCGTTTGGATAAATGATAGAAGTGAGTGATTAGAGGTGAATTAGGGTTTGTGATTAAGGTGATTAGATGTAGATTAGGGTTTATGATTAAAGGATAATAGGTATTTAATTTTTTTACGAATATGGGAGAATGCTTGCGTAAAAATTTATTAAATAACGTCAGGGAACTTACAGTTGGCGTTGAGCACGTTGTTGATCTCACCGTGTGACCGTCGGGAACATCACTGGAGCTTTGGGAACCTCCTTGATCTTGCTTTTAATCAAAGAAAGGATCTTTGATTATGATTCAAAGAGCCAAGAACATGCACACACAATTTGAACTTAACAAAACACAGATGGAAATTTTATTGGCAACTGGAGGGTTTACACTCGGAAAATATATGGAAACTAAGAACACATGACTATATAGAAGAAATTGCAATATAAGTGAAGTGGAGGAAGGATTACAAGACTTAGAAATTCTCTAGGGAGGAGAATTTCGAGCTAAGGCACTTCCTACTACAAAAACTAAGCTCAATAAGCAAGGGGAGCTCTTTGGGTGGAAGAGTGTTGTATCTCTTACAACTCTTGCCCTCCTCTTCAACTTCTTTGCCTTTTATAGGCACTTTGAATGGAGTGGACGAAATTCTTTGTCTTGACACTTGCTCTCTTTCATTTGTGTCTTGGACAAGGGTTGTAGTGGTTAAGTTTGATGTGTTTGCCACTTGTTTATTCATCCTTGTGCCCTAGACAAGTGTTTGGTGCCTTTCGTGTAATAAAATATTCTTGTCTTCTTCTTTATTTGTTTTTTATGGGGATGTCACTTCCATGTTTGAGTGACTTCATTTTTTATAGATGGAATCTTAAGCAAAATGTTTAAAATATTTTGCTTTTTACTTTACCACATCATTGTTTTTATTCACCTTTACCTTTTACCAGACTGTTACCTTTTTATTTACTTTTGACTTTTATCCATTACTTTTTTACCCAAACTTTTTTACTGTCCGGTAACTATTTTTTCACTTCCTTCCTTTTTTCCATCTTCTTCAATTTCAGGTTTATTTGAGTCCTTTGGACTGTTTTCATCCATAACTTTTGTCATTTCTTCAAAAACCATCAATTGTAGTTGATTATCCTCAATGTTTGGATTTTCAATTTGAATTTTTCTTGTCAACTCTTGCTTTAGTTGACTAAATGAAAACATTCTATTTGTTTTAGTTTCTTGGTGTTGGGATCCAGAAACTAGTATTGGAATTAATTTTCCCTTTAAAATGGGATCAATATTGAACTTATCCCACCATTTGACATATATCTGTCTTTCCAGAATTGGTGGTAATTCGATTGTTTCTTTTTCCCACTTCCATTGTATAATCCATGGTATTCCATGAGATGATATATATTTCATCATGTTTAAGTCTTCTTCAATAAGATCGTTTCCCATAATATTTTTCTTTAATATTGTGGGGAGTATTTCTCTTATTGCCCCAAAATTTTTCCAGAATTTATAGAAAAACCAATTCGGTAATTTGGTTTGTAAAGACCATTTCACTGACCATGTGTGACTCATTTGTATGTTCTGAACATATAAAACTTTTTCCCACGCATTTTGATAATCCCAATAATTGTAATATTGGGGTTGACAGAATGTTTTGAATCTTCTTGGAATATTAGGGTTTCCTTCTTTATTCCATTCAGATAACGTGATTATTTTTTGAATTTTTAGTTGAGAGAACTGTAAGTTTCTTTTTGTGGATTTATCTCTATAATTATGAAAAACTTTTACACTTCCTGTTTCTAAAAGTATTTTTTCATAGTATATTTGGTTTTTCCCAGGTAGGGTGGGAATATGATTGTATCCTTCAGGAAAATATTTATTTATTATATATTCGATTTCTTTTGAGTGATCCTCATTCTCAAGAATAAGTACCTCTTCAAATGATTTCAGGACAAATTCGGAGGATGTTTTAGTTGACGAATCAACTTCCATGTTTTGTATATTTTCTTTCTCCCTCCTTGTCTGTGTCATTGCGGGAGGACTTTGTTTAGTAGCCAAAATTGATGTCATTATGCTAGTCTTTTTGAAGACAATTTCCATGCAAAAATTCTCTCGATAAGAAATCAGGTAAAAAATTATTTTCTCCTTTTATGAATTCTATATCAAAATCAAATATAGCTAATATTTCTTGCCATCTAGCAAATATTTGTTTTGAGGCAAGATTTTTAACATCCTTTTCTAAAACAAAATTTGCTGATTTACAATCTACTCTTAATAAAAATTTATTATTTAAAAGATCACCTTGAAATTTTGTAATAGAGAGAACTATGGATAATATTTCTTTTTTTATAGTTGAATAATGTTTTCTGGTTTCATTCCACACTCCTGAGGTGTATCGAACCAAATGTTCTTTATTATCAATTTTTTGCTTAAGAATTCCTCCGTATCCTATATCTGATGCATCCGTTTCTACTATTTTATAGGCTTCTGGGTCAACAATATTTAAACATGGTAACCGTTGAACCTTTAATTTTATTCTTTGAATGGCCTTGGTGTGATCTATGGTCCAACTTGGTGGAATCTTTTTTAATCTATCTGTAAGGAGTTTTCTATCTAGTGCCAGATTTTCATAGAGATCAGATATATAGTTTAAGCATCCTAAGAATCTTTGGAGTTATTTTTTCTCTAGGATTTCATCTGGAAATTTGTTAGCAAAGTCTATGGCTCTTACTATAGGTGATACCGTTCCCTTTTCTATTTTGTAACCTAGAAATTGAATACTTGTTTGAAATAGTTTCATCTTTTTAGCGGAGACTACTAGTCCATTATGTTTTACTATTTGAAGGAATGTGTTTAGGTGTTTCCAATGTTGGTCACAATCTTTAGAGAAAATAAGTACATCATCAATATAGACTATACTAAAAGAAGTATATGGATTAAATATCTCATTCATTATTTTTTTGGAATTCTGATGGAGCATTTTTTAGCCCAAAAGGCATAACATTCCATTCATAGTGACCAAAAGGTACTGTGAAGGCAGTTTTATATCTATCTTCTTCACTTATTTGTATTTGCCAAAATCCAGATTTCATATCAAATTTTGAGAAGATATTAGCACCATGTATTCTTTTTATTAAGTCATGTTTATTAGGAATTGGATATCTGATCCATTGGAGTACTTTATTTAGAGGTTTGTAATTAATTACAAGCCTAGGAGCCCCTCTTTCTATTTCGGATGCATTTTCTACATAGAAAGCAGTGCAACTCCATGGAGAGGAGCTAGGTCTAATTAATTTCTTTGTCTCAAGTTCTTTTATTTCATTTTTACATATTTCTAAAAGTCTTTGATTCATTTGGATGGGTCTGGCTTTTGTTGGAATTTTAGTTTCATCAAAATTGTTAATGTATGGTAAAGTAACTTCATGTTTCTTTCTATGCCAGAATGCTGAGGGTAGTGTGGAGCAGATTTCTTTTTCAACTTTTTCTTGAAATTCTAGTATTAGTTTTTGAAAATTACTACTTTTGATTTTATTATGAATTCTTTCAGTTTCTATTTCTGTGTTAAGTTCATTAATGAAGTTTTCTTTGTATTTGATTGTAGTATTTATTTGTTGTATAAATGATACTTTGGGTTCATTTTTGAACTTAAAGGTAATCATTTTTCCATTTATATTAGCATGTACTCCTTTTGTATCTACTATAATAGGTAGTATTTTATTCAGGAATGGTGTCCCTATTATTATGTCCTCAGTTATATTTTTGGCTAGTATGAAAGTAGTTTTAATACATGTATGTTTTATACAAACATGGACATTAGGGATTTTATAATTGATTTGTAATTTGTCATTGGTGCATGAATTGACATTGTGTGTGGTTTTTTCAAAATATTTGGTTGGTATTAGACCTTCTCTAATGCAGTTTATGTCTGCTCCAGAATCAAATAAAGCTAGTTTTTTAATAGTGAAATCTGGGTTAATTATAACATCTCCCTTCCATTTCCTTTTTATATATTGTTGGATGCTATTTAGGGATTTGTCTTTGGATTTATTTTGACTTTCTGAATTTTCATATGTCTTTTTCGTTTCTTTTAAATCTTTTATTTCCTTTTTAATAATTTTTTGTTCTCTTTTGAAGTCTTTTAGAGTTGGTTGTTTCTCCGTTGCTTTTTTAGTATCATATGAAATATTTTGGTTTGGACTACCTTTAGAGTTGATTTCTTTTTTATTCATTTTCATATATTTTGAAAATAATTTTAATTTTTCTTGATCACTTTTAACGTTATTAATAGTTTCAAGAATGAAGTATTGTTCTGTGCTTAATACCTTTACAGAGTACTCTTCGCTTTCTTTACTTTTAGTTTTAGATAGATTATTTACTTTATCAATCATGTGTTTATTGGAAGAATGAGAACTTTCTTCTTTTAATTGTTGATTACTCTTGTTTGTTATATTTTGGACTGACATGTTTTCATGATGCAAAGGTCTGGGATTACTGTCAGACATATTAGGCTCATACCACGGTGGAACAAGCCTATAGATTTTTTCTTTAAGTTCTTTGATATAATAATTTTTATACCATTCAAAGAAATGTATATTTTTTCTATGGTATTGCATTTGTGAATACCATTTTTCTCTAATGTAATCTCTTTCTTTTTTTATCAAAGTTTTCATAAAATTGTTTTGTCTTGAACTGGTTTTTATCAGATAATTTTTTTTCTCTTAGCTTTTCTTTATCGATGATGAAATTATTTTTATTTTCCATTGAATATCTTTCATTTATGGTTTGAAGGGTATTTACTATTTCATTGACACCTGATAGTGAGTTAAGCGTTTTATTCAACATTTTTTTTTAAAATTGCTGAAGATACAGTTGTCAAAAATAAAGAGATCTGAGGCTTAAATCTTAAAAATTTTAAAACCAAAGGAACTTGATATAAATAATGATTTTGTTGAGCAATCTTATTCTCTTTTCAATAAGTTAATTCCTAGTGGCCTGTCAACAGTTGAACTACTGCGACAAGGAGGCCTCAGACCTAGGTATTTCTTAAAGAAAATTGAATATGATACACTCAGAAAGGTTTGTGGGTGAGAGATTGAAATCATCAACCAAGGGATGACTAAGTGGCCTGTCAATAGCTAAACCTAGCCCTACAAAACCCTAAACGCCTACCACGTCTAAAGCGGGTGCAACGGGCTACCACTATGACAAGGAGGCCTCGGACCCTAGAACCCCAAGAAGGAAGACCCCGTACTCTCACCCCTTCAGAGAAAGAGAAAAAGATGCAAGTATATCCCAACCTCCCCTAACTTGGCTCTGATACCATCTAGGGTGGAAGCTAGGATTTTGGTGGTTGGTTGGTAGAGATTTGGTGGAATGCGGTGTTGGAGTATTGGTGGAACAATGTCAATAAAAAATTGTGAACAAATAAATTTTGAAAATATAGAACAATCCATTCAAAATTGGGAAATGCCAAAGGTTCCCATAAAAGACATTTACTCTAAAGGTGGCTTTCGATTGATGTCTAACTATTACATCAAAACTATTGAAAAAACTATATCAGTTACATCTTCACAAGAATGCATACAACTTCTGTCTAAAAGAGATATAAACATGATAAAAAATAACTCAAAATACAACTTCATTCATTTAGGATTAGTCCAAGTATCTGCCAAATCCTTAACAAGAAAAGGTATAAATTGTTCTGTACTCTTGTGCCTTAGTGACTGTAGGCATCTAAAATTTTCAGATTCCCTTCTTGGACTCGTTGAATCCACATTAGACGATGGACCTGTTTACTTTAATGCATTTCCTAATTTCTCAGTTTCCCTTACCGACCCAGGCCTTTTGAAGGTCTTAACCTTGAATGTGCAAACATCAGGATTTGACATGGATCCAAATTCTGAAAATATTGTACTATGTTATAGAGTTTGCTTCAAGGCCATGAACACAGTAACTCCTCAATCTTTGATTTGCCCAGAAAAGGGGCTTACAACTCTTTTTCTAACCAATATAAAAAACAAAGCCATTATTACTAAGGCCTTGCGATGGGAGGAAGTTAAGCTTCTAGAAAACTGGACCACGCCACAAGCAAATGCACCTGTACCTAGAGAAAATACCAGAATACAAAACATTATCGAGCACATTAATTGTGATGTAGAAATCAGTTTCTGTCCTTCGGAAAGAAGAAATTCTACTTCATCTCAGTCTAGGGAAAACACCATAGAAGTTGGTTCTTCTTCATATTTACATATAGATCACAATAAACCTGAACAATCCAACATTATGAATAGAAGGCCTACAGGAATATCCTACCCAGTATATGAACACAGTGAATATGAACCCTCTGAATCTGATTTCAAAGTCGCATGTCTACTTGAAGACAATTATAACAACTTTGAAATTAATAAAGAATTATTAAAGAAAGACTTTTTATCTGATAATAATAAACCAAAAGTAAAATGGCTCTTTACACATTTTGATAAATATGAAAGGTCGGCTATAAGAGATCTATGGTATTCTCAAATGAAACAGTTAAATGAGAATATATACTTCTTTGATTGGTATGAATCTAATTATCTTAATACACTTAAAGAAATGTTACCTACTCTCCCAAGTGAGGATCGTACTATGGTAATAGAAAAACTATCCTTAACATGGAAACATGCTTCAAAAGATGAAGAAGTTGAATCAATTCATCCACCCTTTCAAGCTATAAAATTTGGAGAAAATGACATCAAGGCCAGTCCATTAAAACTAATGGAATATAGTCAAGAACCAGCTAAAACACACCATATAGCTCATATAATTGAACAAAATAACTATACAAATATAAATCTTCAAACCCTTAGCAAACAAACTGAAAGGATAGAGACAATGCTTATTGATATTAGCAAAGTACCAATATATCAAAAGAAAGTAGAAACAAAAAATTTGCCACTAATTGTTCCTCAAACTATAAATGGAAATATTATATTAGGAGAAAAGGCACCCATTAAGTTCGATAAACAACTTGATGAATTAACACATGAAATCACAAGTCGTCTAGACCAATTAAATCTTCAAAAACCAAATGTTAATACAATATATGGAGACTCATCATATTCAGATGAAGAAGATATACCTAAACTAAATACAGCCAGCTTTGGTAAAACTGCTCGATTTTCAAAAACAAAAAATTATTACTCTAGACCAACACCGGTTGACCTACAATTTGAAGAAACTCCTGATCTTACTTTATGTCAATTTGATGGCCAATCTCTTATAGAATGGAACTTAGATGGATTTTCAGAATACCAAATATTACAAATTTGCCATCAAATGCTGATATATGCCAATGCTTGTCGAGCTCATGGTAGTCTTGAAACCACTATTGCCCAAATGATAACTTCATCATTCACGGGTCAGTTAAGAGGATGGTGGATTAATTATCTTAGTGAAACACACAGACAAGAAATACTTCAAGCTACAAAAAGAAATGAGCATGGTGCTCAAATTAAGTTAGAAAATGGTCAACCCCAATCAGACGCAGTATATACTCTAATTGTAAACATAATTCAACATTTTATAGGCCATAATGGCACTATATTGGAAAAACTTAGGGAACAACTAATGAACTTAAGATGTAAGAGTATGAGTGATTTTCGTTGGTATAAAGATGTTTTTCTTTCTAAAGTTTTCCAATTCACAGATTGTAATTCTGTTGTTTGGAAAGAGAAGTTTTTATCTGGATTACCTATTTTATTCGCTGAAAAGGTAAGAGAACATATTAGACAAGCATATAATAACGTTGTCCCTCTAGAACATATATCCTATGGAGAAATAATACAAAGAATAAACCAAACAGGACTATCTCTTTGTAATGACTATAAATTAAAAAATCAATTAAAAAGACAACAAACAATAGATAAAAAGGAACTAGGAGAATTTTGTTATCAATTTGGATGGAACATAGATTTACCAAAAGAAAAGAAAAGACACAAAATCTATAAAAGGTTTAGTGAAGATAGTAACAAATCAAAGAAGAATTATACAAAAAGAAAACAAATCAGAAAAGCAGATAATAAGAAAAACATAACATGTTACAATTGTAACGAAAAGGGGCACTATGCAAACAAATGTTTTAAATGAGATTTTAAGAAAAAAGATAACGAATTGTTACTAGAATCAAAAAGTATTACGCCAGAAGAACTTGATACTTTTGTTAGTAAATTAAATCTAAATGAATCCTCGGGGTCAGAAAATGAAGAAGGATGTCATTGTAATTACTACAACAATGAAACATCATCAGATGAAATTCATGTCTTAACTAGTGAACAACAATTTATACTTGAAACCATAGATTCCATTCAAGATAAACAAGAAAGAAGCATTAAACTTGCAAAATATCTCAATATGATTATAGACAAAAAATCAGATAATAAAATAGAATCAAAAAATGAATTCTACTCATTTGATCATGTAATGAAAAGAATTGAACATGAAAAGACTAATGATAAACATATTTCTATAGAAGATTTGAGAAAAGAACAAAACAAAATCAGAATAGAAATCATTGAACTAAAAGATAAGGTTGAAAATCTTCAAAAATATATATATGAAAGGTATAATGATGATGATGAGGATGAACATATATTTAATACAATGCTCGGAGAATGCTCAAATAAAAACCAAGACGATGAAACAAGGGAAGATAATGAAGATTCCTTTGTTAATAATCTTCAAGAATTTGTTAAGAGAAAATGGAAAGGTGAAGTAACTATAAAAATTAATGACTTCACCCTAGA
>OY856414.1:52270000-52305000 GCA_963693085.1 Alisma plantago-aquatica
AACAGTCTAAAATATCACAAAATTTGGTGTTATCAACTCCCCCAAACTTAGCATTTTGATTGTCCTCAATCAATATTTAAACTTTATGTAGTGATGCTACTTCTTGCTCGGTGTAGCTTTCAGGCCAAGAGGTAAAACAAGTATCGTAATGCCTATAGAGATAATGCTACCTTACTACGAACAAAAGACCTTGCGTTTCCTTCCTTATTATTTCAGTAAAAGTTTTCTCTACAGCTTCAGCGAGACTTTGGTGCATGATTCCGAAGTTAGCTTCCACACCAAACAACTTTATTTTTGGGGCAGAAAGTTGTGTATTGGGTAGGCTAAGGCTTTTTGGGGTTTTTCTTGTCTCCATCAGTCCATCCAGGTAAGGGTCCGTTAGCGGGCAAGTGGTACCTGCAGTCCAAGCCAGATGGCTTTAGAGCAGTGATTTCACATCCTATGTACCACTGCCCCTGATCTACCATGCCTAAAGATGGGTACTTTTAGAAGACAAGTGTGTATATATTTTTTTCTTTTCTTTTATTAGGTACAACTCTCATGCTTTTATTCACACTCATAAGGCTTCTTTCTCTTTTTGGGATTTTCGTTGGGTGAGGGAAAACAAAGAGATTTTTGCTATTTGGGCAGCTTTTTCCTTCTCCATACTCATCTCTTAGCTGTTTGCGAGATTATTATATTTTTTGAAATTTTTGGCATGGCAAAACATAATCTTTTGTTGTTTGAGGCAACATTATCAGAAAGATATAACAGAACTTGCATCTCGTTAAGCATAAAGAAAACAAACTTGGCAAGAAGTTGCATCAGGTTTTTACTAATATAGCGACTTTGTACATATGTAGCGGAACAAGATAAGCAAATTTTTTAAATTTTTTTATATATGAGCATGGCATTTTATACGAGCATGGGTACATACACATGATATAGGAGAAGAATCAAAAGAATAAAGAATTTGAGTCAGAAAAATCAGAAAATTTTCAAAAATTTTGTACCTCCCTCACTGGTACATGGTACCCCCCGAAACTTACTCCACACTCTGTCTCAGAGTTGTGAGGTAGATAAGGTGAGGTAATGTTACTACAGTGAGGTTAGATGATGAGCGTGCCTGCGTCAGATAAAAGCTCCCACACATATTCTCCTCTTTTACAGTGATAATCGATGTGGTGGAGCTAGTCAAGCATTGCTTTATTTGCTATCCATTCCAGAACAAAGATGCCACAGTCGTTAGATAGGGGAAGCTGCTGCGGACTGCGGTGGCAGAACTGGAGTTCGTGCCATTTGCTTGCTTGCGTGTCCAGGAATGGTTGGATCATCTTTGACACCTCGTCGTAGAATTTTCGAGATAAGCGTTCGACGGATATCAACGGTTCTGATGTACACGACACTGGATGGTTTTTGTTGCTGTCCGAGCTGTTGTAAAAGATTCCTGCTCGTTGCCGAGTGTACATTGTCAGGAGCGTCTAATGATTATAATGCAGGATGGGCAGAAAAATTTGTCTAGGGACCCCGGTCTTCAACTCTACCAAAAAATGCTGCTTTGCTCCTGTTTCATCAGCGAGGCAGACGTCGTTGAACATCATAGGATGAGCTATGTATGCGTGTTTGAACCTTGGCTGTAATATTTGGATGCAAGCCACCACCACAGATACAGCTAAGCACCCTCCTTCTTTTACCATGTCCCTTAGATCATCTACCGGGACTACGACATCGCCTGCCTTGTAAATGACATCTGTCGGGGTGGAATCTGTTAACTTCAGAAGGATTTCATTTACCTTCTCCTGTGTGAGTGTAGCGCACGAGAAGCGGTCGAAATTTTTGATCAGCTCTTCTGAAGCTTCAGGAGGAGCAGTGTCTTCTATCCCGTGCACTTTCCGCAGGGTCTCCAACTGCTTGTCTGCCCCGTAGGTGTCAGCTTCCATCTCCGCTTCTCTCTCTGGGGAGCTGCTGGATCGTGAAGATTTGTCTTCTTGTTCGCTGTCCAGTAGCCTATCAGGTACCCCTGCGTCTCGGAAATAACGTCCGTCTTTAATCAACAACATGGTGTATGTGCCCCTACGGCGATGGAAACATGTGCCCCTAAGGGCCCCCAAGTTTCCAATTGTGTTGAACACCTCTATGGCACTTAAGATGATGAGGGCGCTGTTTTCGCTTCCCTCTTCAGCCTGGACGGGGAAGTCGCGGATAGAATAGAGGTTCCAAACGCCGCCGTGATGTTTGGCTCCTTGCTTGATAGCTCGTAGAAGACGCACCGGCAGAAGCCTCAGATTTGTGTCCTCCAGACGGCTGAAAACATTCCCAGAGCGTGGCACCTCGTTATTGCTACAGTTCAGCAGCCTGACGTCATGGTTCCTCAGGTCTGCCACGCAGAGGAACCATACGTTGCGGTGCTTGTACGGTGCTAACATGAGATTTGGGTTATGATCGTTAATGTGCTGCAACATGTTGGCCACTGCAGTGGAGTCTGGTTCTCCCCACATTAGTCTTCTTGCCAAGGTCGGGGTGACATTGTATATTGTCTTCCGACCTGTCCTGCTGTCGATATTTTCTATTATCACATTTTCAAGGACCCGAAACAGTCTTTTTCCGATGACGGCAGGCGAGCGGAACATCTTACGGAGTGCTCCCCGTTGTACGGAGAAGTAGCCGTCATTCCAGATGACGTCTTCTTCATCTGCCTACGATCTTAAGACCTTGTTTAGCAGTATCTGGTCTCTGATCGTCAGGCAACCGATGACCCTTCTGTCGAAGTCGGCCATTTCAAAGGAGGGTATCTCAGATGGCTCAAGGAACCTGTCCGCCATCGAGCATCTTCCTCCGGGGAGGTGTCTTTCATTAGCTGCATAGAAGTCCCCCTTTTCTCTCTCTAATTCATCAGAAGAGTCCGCCCCGATGCTGATATCTCTGTTATCATCTTCAATTTCATCCAGGGGGTCTGAGGGATTTTCTTCTTCCGAGCCTAGGGAGCTCTCCTGTCCTGCTTGAGCTCCTTCGGCTGACCTTTGTTGCGTCCCTTCCCCGGGCGTTGAGGATCTCCCGCTGGAGGAGGAGGAGGGAGTTGTTCCCGAGGGGGAAGTTGACGAAGAAGGAGGAGAGCCATGACTAGGGGGTGACAGAGACCTTCTCGGCTACCTTCGACACGGATGGTCGTCACTCCTGTCCAGTCTCTCCTCGATCCTGTCGAGGCATTGGAGAACTTGCTGAAGTGTCGAATTCAAGGCCTCTAGTCCGCCGGGAAGGCGAGCCAAAGTCAGCAGCTCTCGTTCTTGGCTATTCAGCCTGTTTTGGAAAGATGCAAACGTGTGGGTTAGGGAAATACAGATAGCTGAGTTGATATCCGTTACCTCCCGCAAGTAGTCGAACTCGTTCCTGAGCATCTTTCCGAGCGACGGAGGAGTTCCGGTGGGTCTCCCTTCCGTCCTCGTGACATCTTGCTCACGTGATGGTCCACCAGGCGAGGTAGAGTCTATCTGAATCATTCGCGATGCAGATGCCACCAGGCGAGGTGACGGCGCTCTTTCAGTTGCCACCACCTTGCCTTCTCGTCGGGGTGGAGAGGGTCGATGTGTCGGCAGACTCTGCTCCACCTCTGCACTATCGGCGATCTCCTCAACTGCTGCAGGAGGGGATTTCGGTGGCGGTGTCAGCATCCACAGTGTTCTTTCGAGCTCCATTCTCAGGATCTCGTCGAACACCCCGTCGCTGACGTCCTGCTGGAGTGCTTTTTCTGCCTCTGCAGGCCTTAAAGCAAAGACGGGGGCTGCAACCGCCTCTTCCGCGCCAGCTCCCGTAGTTTCTGTCTCGGTGACCTCGACGATCACCGGGTCTTCTTCAGCCGCCATGGTCTTTGTTGTGGTGGTGGCCGATATAGTGGGAGCGATGACAACTCTATTAGCGGCTGTCGTCGGTAGCTCTGGGGTCGCCCGTTCCTGGGCTCTGGTGGCGGTGGTGTAGGCTGCGTCTTTTTCTATAGCTTCGATCTCAGTGGCGATGAAGACCAGTTTTTCTGTGTCGTAGGAGGCGCAGTGAGGGAGCGGGAGTAGTATGTTCGTTCTTGAAAATTTGTAGAAGTAGTCCCTTCCCTCCTTCTTTATGATGCTGGTCCTCATCAGGTACTTGATGTCGATTAGCTCATCGCCTTGCGTCCTTGTAAGGCTGTGCGGCTCTTTCGGGTACCTGAGCCTTGCCGCAATCAAGTTGACGATGCCACCCATACAATATTCCTTGGTGGCGTCTTTCATCGGGTGCAGTCTGTTCAGCAAGAACCGCCCGAGTTTGATAACTCGACCCTCCATCATATGCCACATGACATGGAGTTCTTCTGTGTAGATGTTTCTGGACTCATTCTTGCTGAACAGCAAGCACGCCACCAATTTGTGCACTATTCTCCAGAAACAGGAGTGCACTACTACCACCTTTCTTCTCGGCTTGAATGATGATTCGCCGGTTAGCTTGTTCCAGAGCTACACGGGATTGAACCCATCTCCCTCGGTGATTCTCTCACAGTTATCCATTAGATTCTTCTCCTCTTCATTGGAAGAGAAGATCTTGTTCAGCAACTTCTCAAAGATGGCGTATTCCGAGTTGTAAAGGCGAGCCTGGAGTCTATCTGCTCCGCCGTATTCTTTTCTTTCTGTAGCAGAATTCTTCACCCGGCGGAGAGAAGACATGAACTTCTTCGTGAGCCCAGTATAGGAGGAAGATCGGCTAAAGCAGATCTTTCTCAGCCCTACCGCAGCGAGGATGCCTTCCAGCCTCTCAAGGATTCATAGCTCAGCAAACGAAGCTTCATGGCAGAACCTGCTCGGCCTGTACACCTTGGTTGCTATCTCATCATAACGGCGAGCGTGCTCGTCGTCTCTTGGCACGAACCTCCCAGGCGAGTATAGAGGTTCTGCCGCTGCTGTCGGTGTTGGAGTTGGAGTTGGAGCCGCCACTTCTCCAACCCTAGCCCTCTTTTCTACTGTTGACACCCCAGCTGCTCTTGGATTCGGGCGTTTAGGCCTTGCAGTATGTCCTTCATCTGTAGTCTCGGGGTAGATCCTCCTGCCTTGTACGTCAACCGGGACAACAGTTTGCTTGATGCGGGCCATTCTGTTAATTAACAAACAAAATCCTTGGTCAATTTGATGTGTCGATGTTTTGACGAAGTTAAACTGAATGCTCGATAAGGTATGTCTTGATATAGAAATGATCCACACCCCGTATCGGGCAATACAAGGTTTTCAGCTCGAGCCCGACACGAGATGTGGACATCACTCGGCATGTTAGAAGATCAAACATGTGATAAGAACAAGACGATATTGCGATAAACACGTGTCAGGTTAGTCGTTTGGTACGCGTGTGTCGGGCGACACGGTGGCAATAGGATAAGATACCCGGTATGGTTTTCTTGAAAGGAAAGCAGCGTATCGCTCGACAACAAAACATGTGAGGCGGCGCAAAGATGGGTGCCACGGCTATCGCCCGACATGGCGTATCGGGAAATCGTGAATAAAAGGTACATTACGCGACATCCGTGTCGGGCGATCCAAGGCTGCTCAGCTCACGAACCGTAAGACTGACAAGTTACTTGTTTATCGTGTCGGGCGGCACAGTCGGTCGGGCGATAAGGTCTGTCGGGCTATATCTTGCTGTGTTCTCAACTTCCACGCGATACATGAGCAGGGAGGTCTTGCACGACACGGGAGAAAATGCACAAGATCTTAGCACGATACGGGAGAGTAAAAACAGAAAGGCAAGTAGCACGATACGGTAAAAACTCGGCCCTTTATATAGCAATCTCATCTGGGGGTGAAACTTGGTAAATTCAGAGCATGCGTCGGCCGTTGGGGTAACTCATTCCAACTGCTCGATATGAGTGAACGCCACCCAGGCATGCTATCCGACACGACCCTTGCGATCCCCGAGATTCCACTGCCCGATACAACTTGAAAACATAGCGGTTAAAAGCGGACGATGAGTAAAACATCATTGGCCTAAGACTAAGATCCTGGCCTCAGATGGTATTACCCATCCCGGTCAATAAAACTAAAGCGGTGACCCATAAAACAGAGGAGTCAGCGCATGCGGTGCACACACTGACTCGGGCCTTATTACAGTCCATAATGTTTGTAGTGTTTTTCATGCAGAAAAGTAAAAGCGTCCTATTCTAGGAATTTTAAAAGGCAGCTCGGGTTGCCTATCGAGAAGCGCTGCGTTTTCCATCTTCAGCTAGACGCATTCAACTTCTTCTTCCTGCATCTTCATCTTTGCCTCTGCGGTCACAGACCTGCCTTCTTGGCAGTCTCAGTATTTGATGGTAGCTTCCCTGACGGGTTCTTCACAATCTCGGCCAACTGAGCTAGTTGCTGGTCAATTTGGCATTAGTGCGTCTGCATGTCCGCCAATTGTTCCTGCAAAGAGTTCAACACGTCAGAATTTGATAGCTCACTTTACGCCAGTTGATTATTGATCGTATCCTGGTTCTTAATAAAATCAAATAACTGGCCAATCACGTCTGCTTGGCCCGTGCCCTTGTCTTGTTCTTGGTTCGACCCTTGATACTTTCCCTGCACTTGGAAGTTTCCTTTTGCTGACTGGAACTGGTTGTTCTTGGCGTATTGACCAGGCCCCCCTCTCTTCTCAAAAGCTTGTGTCGGCTTGGACGAGATATGCAGCTGATGAGAGTTTTCAGTTGCATCTTTGTTGCCGTAGTTAAAGCCGGGGTGGTCTGGCCTTTTGTAGTTCACAAAAGAGACATTTTCAGTCCTTTCATCTTTTGAGTCAGAATCACTGTCTGTGTCCGGTCGGGTGTAGACGCAATTGTATACCCCATGTCCTCCTTCACCGCAGGTTACACATTTCATCACCTTCTCAACTGGATTCTTGCCTTTCCCGCCAGCTTCTCGCAGTTGCTTATCATCAGTGGTGATTCTTTGTATCTGCGAGGTAATGGACTCCGGCGCTTTGGACTCAAGAGAGGGCCCTTCACCGACCTTCTTGACCTGTCCTTTGTCAGATCTATCATAATCAGTGCCGGCTAGCAGCTCGGCCATGTTTTTGATGATCTTTTCGGACTTGCTTGGTTTCTTCCCAAGGAAGTCACTGCCTGCTGCCGCATTTAGTGAAACCCTTTCATCGGGAGTCAGGCCAATATAAAAGGTGGTGAAGAGGAAGCCTTTCTTATAATTATGATGTGGGCAATCTCTCTGGTATTCCTGGAATCGCTCCCAGGCATCATGGAGGCTTTCATTCGGCTTTTGCATAAAAGAGGTTATTTTCTGCCTGTTTCTGACAGTTCTTTCAGTGGGGTAGAATTTGTTCACGAATGCGTCAAACAGTTCTCCCCATCCGTTTAGAGATTGGTGGGGTAACCCAAGATACCATGACAGAGCTTTGTCCTCCAGGGAGAAAATAAAGCCCTTGCAGTATATGACCTCTTGGGGGACCCCCCTCATCTTTATGGTATCACATATATTTTTGAAAGCGTCCAGATGGTGGCACAGGTTGTCATTCTTAGAACTTCCCCTAAAGCTCTTATTCTGGATCATTGAGATAACTGACGGCTTGAGCTCAAAATTTTCCGCGTTGAAATGGGGGACAATGACGGGGCATCGGGAGTTGTTGGCCTTCGTAGACGCTAACTCCCTCAACATTTTCTCTTCTTCCTCTGAGTCGTCGCTGTCGCTGGCGTCATGCCGTCGTTCCTGATTGTCATGATTCCTTCTGTGTCTCTGGTGGTGATGACGTCTATCACGGCAATGGTCTTCCTCGAAATGCTCTGTTTTCATATCTTCAAGGTTATCATCGCCGTCATAGCGATTGTTGAATTCTGGTGGAGGCGAATGGGGCCGAGCTCGCCCTGGGTGTTCTCCTTCAGACTGGGGTGGCTCGACGCGGGGTGGCATGGCGTCATTGGTCGGTAGAACAAGTCACTATTCTTTGGGGTTCCTAAAATGACACGAGGAATCAAGTTTAGAAAATAGAATTATTTATTTTGTGCAAAGAGTAATGATAATAATGATAATAATAATAATAGAAAAGAGTGTTGTCAAGCTCATTTCTAAGCTTGAGGCACGGGAGTGTAGTTAGTGGATTCAGATTCATCAACAATTCCATTTTGCCTTGTCCCCGACAACAACGCCAAAAAGTTGACCGGCCTAAATCGCGCGTCCTAAAATTGGAGGTGAATTTGAGGTAGTCGAGCTTTTACATTTATAACCCGAATCCTTCTAGGCCCCCGCAATGTTGTTTACGGGGTCGAAGTAGATATACAGGGTCGAACACAGGGACAAGGGTGGTAGTGTTGAGAACTCTGAATCGACACGCTACACTTCGGCAGGTACAAAGAGGTAGTAAATTCCCCAAGGGGAAACAACAAGATGTCACAAACAAAACAAAGAAAACTATCTCCAACTGGAGTTACAAGAAGGATTTAAGGTTTTAGTCATTTAGCAGTTTTTAGGGGTTTTCATGCAAGAGAAACAGAAAGATCAAACTAGAGCTAAAGCAAGGTGTGAAGGATAAACTTTGGTAAAACAAGCACCAGCAGGAACATCCTGTACCCCTCCTCTCGGAGCGGATACCTCTAACCAAGAATCAACACCCCTCTCGAGGTTGCTGGACTATAAGTTAGAGTGAAATGTTACTGAAGTAACTCCGATTCCGGGCACTCTCGTACTCCAGAATCGGACCAAACACTAGAGCTACAACACATCTCTCGAAGTTGTTGCGACGAGAAAACACGATTCAGTAGCTAAGCAAAATGCGATCTAAACATGCAAGCTAGAGTTCAGATATTAAACATAGCAGTCATCCAACAATTATACCAGCATAGAGCAGCAAGTGATTAAGCTTTTCCATTTCCATAAACATTAAAGGTCTTAATTATAGTGCATAAGTAAAGAATTAAATAACAGAAATAAAGATAGATGTCACCTTCTTAATGTAGAAGGACGACAGTCCACTACAGCTCTCCAACCCGATACCGGTCAGGAGCCTAGCCCGATACAGTAGTGTCGGGCAGCACACCCTCTTGGGCGGCACACCATGATGGCCGACTGTATCGCTCAAGGACCTTGGCCGATACGCTCATGTCGGGCGGCGCACCCTCTCGGGTGACACATTATGACGGGCGAAGCGTATCGAGTTCAATATCATGTCTGGCATGGAGCGATGCAACTACTGTCGGGCACTTGTGTCACTCATCAACGTTGGCCGATATCGGCCTACAATGTCACCCGGGACGGTCCTAAGTGAACCATCCCCTCCCTCTCAGGATGAGGAAGAGCTCACCTAGAGTTTCCCAGTACGAGCACTGAGGCACGATACTCTTGCTCTCACAGTTTTCCTCCGAAGATCACTCAAAGTTCCCAACTGTGCGAACTGTCTTTTCAGCTTCCTATAGCTGCTATTTATAGGCAGTGGTTGGGGGAAGTTATGGTGCTCGAAGCGCCATGTGTCCTCCTTATTTGTGGGTCGGTGGACGGCCGATACTGGTATCGCTCGGCACAGGGGTGTCGGCCGTCGGTTACGTGACGGGCGGCGCCTGCCGGTGGGTGGCCTATGTCGTGCGACAAGCTTGGGTTGTCGTGGCGAGCTCGGCTCCCTGTCGGGTAAAAGACGTGTCGTCTGTCAGTTTCTTTTTGTGCGGCATCCCCATATCACGCGCCGTTGTGTCACGCTACCCTATCGGGCAGTGCTTGTATCGGGCGTCAGGAAGGCCGAAAGCAGGTGGAGCTTATTTGTGGGCTGGGACGGCCTTATTGACGATAAACGTACCAAAATGAAGAAAAACTCTGCAAAAAATGGAAATATTGGATTAAGAGCTTGGTTTGGCCAATTATTGCAAAAGTACTTATAAAAGAGAGGAAAACAGTTTAAAAGGGCAGTTTTGACAACAAAAAAATAGTCTAAAATATCACAAAATTTGGTGTTATCAACTATGCATCGCCCCCAACTGCCTAGTGACTGCTTTCTAAGCTACATTAACGACACGACTATTACATCTTGCCCATCCTTCCCCTAGGGTAGTGCCCCGATCTGAAAGTGGCGCCCAACCTAGAAGGGAACCATTCTCCGCTGTTCTTTTTCTCTCTCGCCTGTTTGCGACGACCTCCCCTACTCAGCCTTGCTCATGCTACCTCCAGCGGCCTGCAGTGACGCCCTAGGCACCTCAAAGGAGCGACGACGCTCCAGGATAGTTCAAGCGAATGTCTACAGAACTTGTCAAGCAGTAGTTTTGATCAATTCTTCTCTCTATTAAGGTACTCTGTCATTACCCCTTTTTCTGCAATTGTCGGCTTGTTTGAGAATTGCACCTTTCTGGACCTCACCTGGCCTTATTTTCTTACTTCATGCCTTCAACAACATGTACTAGATGTGCCCAATGTAGTAGCTTTTTCAAATCCTTGCTCTTTTTTCTGCTGTTGTGAAGCTCACTTGGAAATCTACATATAACCTTATTTGTACAAGTTACCTTTCTATATTTTCTTCTTCAATTCAAGTGTTTATGTCCAACTTGGAAATCTATTTTATTCTGATTTGTAATTTGGAATACAAATCTTCTTGCAGTTACTCATTTGTTATGATAGGTTATTCTTCGGCCTGGTAGAGTTACTCTCTACTATTTCAGGCTTACTCCTCTGTCCTGTTGAGTTACTCCCAGACATTGTAATGGATCCCAACCTTGATACAGATGCTGCTAATTCAAATGTCAGCCTTGATAATGATAATGCTAATTCTTATCCTTCTGTTGGTGCTTCCACTCTGCCCCCAACTGCAGTTCCTAAAATTGGTCTCCACTTTGGAAGTTTAGATGAAACTATCTCATTCTATTCTAGCTACGCTGGCATGATTGGTTTTAATATCAGGAAAGATGACAACATGTATGAATAGGGAACTAAGATTCTCGTTGCCAAAGATCTGACAAGCAGGGTACAATGGGCTGTTCTAAGAGGTCAAGAGGGCTTCTGAGCCCTGTTTGTGATAAAGTGGATAAGTTGTAGGAAAATCTGTCTAAGAAGCACAAGCGATCTGTGAAGAGGTGTGGTTGTGGAGCCATGATCCGATTCATACTAGACAAGTCCTCATCCATGTGGGTTGTGACTGCCTTTGTTGAGGAACACAACCACGATCTTGTTGATGATGCACATCTTCGTTACCTGAAGTGTAACTCATCTCTTGATGAAACTCAAAAAGATATCCTTTCTTCCATGAGCCAAGCTAACATACCTGTATCGAGACAAATTGCATTGATGGCATCTGAGTCTGGCGGCTATGAAAATCTGACATTTACCAGCAAACAAGCTCATGGACACATCAGTAGCAAGAGGAAAGAGTCGGCCAAGTACGACGTCGACATGGTCTTGGATCGGTTTTCCAAGTTTAAGGTACTCGATCAGAAATTCTTCTATACATACCAAAATGATCCTGATTGTTGCTTGACTCATCTGTTTTGGGTTGATCCTATTTCTATTGAAGACTGCGGGTTGTTTGGCGATGCAATTGTTTTTAACACCACCTACCGCACCAA
Organism: Alisma plantago-aquatica; assembly: GCA_963693085.1. Classification (NCBI taxonomy): domain Eukaryota; kingdom Viridiplantae; phylum Streptophyta; class Magnoliopsida; order Alismatales; family Alismataceae; genus Alisma; species Alisma plantago-aquatica. The sequence goes on from OY856414.1 coordinate 52,281,513, forward strand.
CAAGTATTCGATGGTTTTTGGAATGTTTGGTGGTGTTGATCACCATCGTAAGATGGTCTTGTTTGCTTCAGCTCTTATGTTTGACGAGAAGTATGAGTCATTTGTCTGGGTTTTCAAGCAGTATCTACTTTGTTTTGGCAAAGAGCCTGTGTCCATCATAACCGATCAAGATCCGGCTATGAATGCTGCTATCCTTACTATTTTTCCGAATTGCAAGCATCGCTTCTGCAGTTGGCACATCCTATAAAAGCTTCCCTCTAAGCTTGGTGGTCTTTCTAACAAGGACCAGATCATAAGCTCCTTGAATGATTGCGTGTGGAATGTGGATGATGTTGGTATATTTGAAGAGAGGTGGGATTCTGTTGTTGAGGAGTATGGTCTGTCATCCATTACTTGGCTGTCTGACATGTATGCGATGCGTTCAGAGTGGGTTCCGTGCTATATGTAGTCTTCCTTCTTTGCGGGCATGAGGACAACACAGAGGAGCGAGAGCTTGAATGTGTTCATTAGAAGCCATGTGAATAGTAAGAAGACTCTCTTTGAACTTGTATGTTCATTGGAGACTGCGTACTCTCATGTACGGGAGATTGAAAATTTCAAAGACTTTGAAGACGAGTATAGTAATCTCCCTTTGTCATCACTGTGGCCTCTGGAGGAGCAGATGAGAGGTATATACACCAAGTCAATCTTTAAGATCTTTCAGAGTGAGGTTCATCAAAGCATGATCTACAATGTAAAGGAAGCTTCAGAAGAAGGTATGTCTGAAGTGTATCGTGTCGGTGGCCTTAGATCTGCCCGCATCTTGAAGAAAAAGTCATCAAGTGAGATTGTTTCTTGCAACTGTTCATGTTGGAATTCAAAGGTATCCCTTGCAGGAACATCCTGTCTTATTTGAAGATTCATGACTTTTGCACTCTTCCCGAGCCATACATAATTAAGAGGTGGACCAAAGGCTACAAAGAACATCCTTTGATTTTTGGCAAAGCGTCAGTTAGTCATCTATCCACTGGGAGGACTCTTAAGCTTGTTTCTGCCTGCAATTTGATTGTGAACATAGCGTGTAGGAACAACGCTGTAGATCTTTGCCATGAAAAACTACTAGCCTTGCGAAAGGAGCTGTTAGAATTGGATCTCGCTGATATTGGTGTAGATGCATGTGTCGGTGTAACTGCTTCAAATACAACTTCTTCTTCCGCTGAAAAGGTTCATATCCCCAATGTTTGAAAAACTAAGGGGAGACCCAAATTCACAGATGCGAGGTTTAAATCTGGAGTTGAGATTGCCCAGTCTAAAAGAGAGAGGTAGTGCAAGAATTGCTTAGAGTTTGGTGTTAACCATGACAACAGGAACTAGCCTAAGAAGTAGTCCATTCTACAGTGATGATCTTTCTGGACTATCTGTTGTTGCTATTTACTGCTCAACGACTTTATCTGGTGTTGCTTGCACTTCTAGTGTGCTGCTGCTACTAGTGCTATTGATGGTTATGTGCTACTGCTACTTCTAGTGTGATGAGCTGCTGCTGCTACTGCTATTAAGATCGTTCTTGTTTTGCTGATTGGGAGTTGCTGCTACTATTTCTACTGCTCATGTTCTGGTGTTGTTGCTACTGCTATTGATGTATATGTGGTTCTATCTTTTTTAGTGGAGTTTGTAGTTGATTAGTGCGTCAGTGAGGCATGTTCAAATCTATAATGGGGTTGTTCTTTTTGTTTAGTTTTGTGAAAGTGATTTTGTAACCTTCTATGTACTTCACTTGTGTTTGTAATCTATCTTTGTGTTACCTTGTGCTCGAACAGCTGTATGTATACTTGGAATATGTTACAAAGAATATGTTCTGATCAGTTGTTATTCTTTTTGAAGAATATGTGTTTGTCTTTGTGTACAATGGATACTCTTAGTGTTGTCACATTTACTCTTACAAAGTATAAGAGTAACTGAGTTTGAATCATAGTGTTTCTTTTCTAGGCTATCACAGTTACTCTTATTGTTGTTAGAGTTACTTGTAGTGCTCGTTTAGTTACCCGCAGGATTGTCACAGTTACTCGTAGTGCTTTTTCAGTTACTCGTATTGTTTTCACAGGTACTCTAACTGTTATTTGAGTTACTCGTAGTGCTCGTTCAGTTACTCGCATTGTTGTCATAGGTACTCAAAGTGTTACACAGTTGATGCGAGGATTTTGAGTCACTTTTATAGACTAGTTTTACATGCGTTTTATGTGTTTATTAATCACATTTGTGGTTAGTATCGCATGATTCACTCGCTTTAGTCTATAATATCATTTTGCATCAAATCTACTATATTTCATCTTTTTGGTTATAAATGATCATATTGAGCAAGGCTGATTTGAATTTATCTTGGATTTTCAGGAAAAATAAATATATGCAGTTGTCGATACCATCGACATCTGTCGATAGTATCGACTCGGTCACAGTGAGACAACCGCAAGGAACCAAGATGAGTCGATACCATTGACACTAAAGTCGATGGTAGCAAGATACCTATAGTGAGCTAGCAGTCAACTAGTCGATACTATCGACACAAAGTCGATACTATCGACCTCGCCAGCTTCAGCGTCGGATTGGTGATAAAAGCGACGCCTAAAGTGTCGATACCATTGACACTAAAGTCGATGGTATCGAGTCTGCATCAGCATGAAACATCAGAAAAAGGAAGACGGGTCGATACCATCGACCCGAGTCGATGGTATCGACGCCGTCAGATTAGATTTTGTTACAGATCATTGCTAATCGGACGGTGGTGATCTCTTGGCAATCTAAAGTGGTGCATATACCTAATTACGGTGGCACTAAGCAAGGGAGGAGAGGATTAGTCATTACACAAGTCTCAAGGAGAAGAGGAGAGAAGAACGGAGCCTAGAGCCACACCCCGATCATTTCGGAAGCTGCAGAAGGAGTTTTACATTACCGAAAAGCTGTAGATCGCTCATTCTACGCCGAGGAACGCCCGGATCTCCTCCGTTCAGGGGTTACATCACTTTTATCAACGTTTCCCCATGTTTTCCCTTTCTCTCATTATGTCTTTCATGGAGATGAACATGCAGGGCTAATCCCCTTTATCTTTAGGACCAGGAGTAGCCCGGGTGATTGTTGTATGACATTTTTACCATAGTATTTCATAATTTGTCTCTTAAATCTATGGTATGATTTCATTTTCTCCATTATATCATTATGATTGATCACCCTAATGATAATCTGATGCCTTTAATTACTTTGAAAGAAGAATTAGCGATTGAAAAGAGACGAAATTCACATTAACTAATAAATCCTTTGAATAAGGTGATGTACAGTTAATGGTGGAAACCCAGAGTATGGTCTTCATGCACCTAGTTTAGGGTATAGGTTACTACTACCCTGGAACCGACCTAGATTTAGGTAGTGAATTGTATCACGAAAGTGAGCAATTCTGAATACAGGACACTATCCAGAATGAGAGACAAATTAGAATAATTGTGTAAGAATTAATACAACGAGAACCCGCGGTGAAACTACGATCCTAAAGATTTCCATTTGAATTGATTAAACCAAATATTTAATGGATTTCTCTGTTTTCTTTTATTTTTTTTTCTTTTTCAATCAACTCTCAAGACATTTTAATCGGTCTAGCTGATCGCGAGTAGTTAGTAGTAGTCTACCAAAAATTACGTTTCCCTGAGTTCGACTCGAGCCTCACAAGGCCTATATTACTCTGACGCGTGCACTTGCATTTTACGCACGGTAAATTCGAGTCAAGTTTTTGGCGCCGTTTTCGGGAGACAACAATTGTTGGCACTACGAGTGCTATAAGCAGACACTCTAGGATACCCTTTTATTTTAATTACAATTTTTAAATTCTTGCAATTAATTGTCTATTTTTCATAAATCTATATTCATCTAGCACTGTACTTAACTAAATATATCATTTTGCAGATTCCAGTGCATGGTGAGCACACGTAGCACAGACTACACGCAGTCACTACCAGAGGTCCCATTTTTGGGATCAGACGACAAGGAGAACTACATTCAGAATCAATTCGAGAGAGTGCATTCAGATTCTGAGCAAGAAGAGATGGCTGAAGAAAAGACGATATGGGAAAAGATCAAGGCGTCTTGTTCCTCCGCATCGAAAGGGCCGATCAAGAGGCAGACAATCAACATCCTGACTTATAAAATTGACCTGACACTAATAAATCTAGTCAAAACTCAAGTATTCTATGGACTAAAGAACGAAGATCCAGTGGCCCACATAAGTACCTTCGTGGAAAATTGAGATATGATCAAGATCGATCATTTTCTGTAGGAGACACTGTATCTGAAATTGTTCCCAAGTTCTCTTATAGGAACTGCAAGAGAGTGGTTCTATAATCTGGATGATGATATTGTTGAGACTTGGGATCAGATGATCGAGGTCTTTTTCGAACGTTTCTTCCCACCTGAGAAGACTAATTATTTAATCAGAAAAATCCACAATTTTACTCAGAATGCAGGTGAAACTTATTCGGAGACCTGGGAAAGATTTCAGATAATGCTGAGAAGATGCCCCCATCATGGGTTAGACAAGGAAAAATAGGTGAAGATTTTCTACTTCACGCTTAATGAGAATGACAAAAGAAATTTAGATTCAGCAGGATCAGGATTCTTTCTGAACAATACTGATACAAGGTGTTGAGAGATTCTTAAGAACATGGCAAAGAAGCAGTCCTGGGGTACCAGAGATGCACCTGAACAAGTTAGATATGTAGGGGACACTAAAGCCATTAAAGAATTGAATGACAAGATGGATCTTATTGCAAAGAAACTTCTGGAAAAAGAAAATGAAGAGTCTGATGATGAAGAAAATTTGAAATTCATGCGTCAGCAACAGGGATATAGGAATAACGACTATTCCTAGAGGAAGGATAAGAAATTTTCCTGGAAAGATCCCAACAATTTCTTGCAAGATCCAGAAGCTAAGACACAACCCACTACAGAAGAAAAGAGCAATGAATTGCTCAATCAAGTAATCAAGCAGAATCAAGAACTCATGAGCACGTTCGGTCAACAAATCAAGCAACAAGGAGAGTTCATGAATCAGTTTGGGAAATCTTTACAAAGTCATGGGGCTCAAATGAGGACACTCGAGACATCCTTAGCACAGATGGCAATAGAAATTTCAAGCTTGAAGAAACCAACGCAACAAGGTTTTCCAGGAAATACAAATATTCCAGGAGGAAATCAACAATCCAAAGCAATTCTGTTAAGGAGTGGAAAGAAGATTTTAAACTCTAAGGCCGATGAACCAAGCACACCTCAGCCAGAGACCACAGGTGAGGCCACAGAGGAGGTCACAATCACGGAGCCAATAGAGGATGATGTAGAGGAAGCCACTGCAGAGCCCATTGCTGAGGAAGAGACAGAAAAGAGGATGCCATATGTGCCGCCACACCATAGGGCACAGACTGTTCCAATTCACTATCCAAACAGTCTGAAGGCAAAGAAAGTGGACGCCCAGTAAAAAGTTCCTAAATAGTTTTAGAAAACGTTCAGTCAACATCCTGCTGTTAGAAGCTATTGAGCAGATACCCTCTTATAGTAAGTTTCTGAAGGATATAATTACTAAGAAGAGGAAGATTCATAATACTGAGGTGGTGGTTCTTAAAGAGCAGGTCAGCGCCTTCATTTTGGGAACATTACCACCAAAATGAAAAGATCCGGGCTACTTCAATATTTCCTGTTACATTGGTAAGGTGAAATTCGGTGAAGCGTTGTGCGACTCTGGGGCAAGTATAAACTTGATGCCCCTCTCCACATTCAAAAAGCTGGGTCTTAAGGAATCTAGACAAAGCAACGTGACGATTCAACTCACAGATAATTCTTTGGTACGGCCATATGGTATTTGTGAGGATGTCTTGGTAAAGGTTGATAGGTTTGTATTTCCAGCTGACTTTGTGGTAATGGAAATGCAAGATGACCAAGAGAATGATCTACTCCTAGGAAGACCCTTCCAAGCTACTACTGATATGATATTGGAAATGGGTAGAGGTCGATTGACATTGGGAATAGCAGATGACAGATTTGAAATGGTTATGCCACCAAATACAAAACAATCACATGCAAAGGAGCAATGTCACATGGCAAAGCATTTTGATCAAAACATTTCTCTTTGTTTAGGGAAGCCATTTCTGGATATGGCTCATGTAATGACCAAGGTAGATAAGGGAACACTGGCAGTGGATATCATGGAACAAACAAAAGTTGTGTCTCTTTGTAAAGCTGTGGGTTATCCCAATGATGAAGAGGAGAAAATTCCTCTATCTATTGAGGATGATGCAATAGCAAGTATGTGCTTGACTCATATCCAGAATTGCCCCTTGAAGCTTGCCTATTCAACATCATGCATGATTGGATGAGAAGCATGTCATTACAAGAATGTATAAAGATGCTTCAAGTGCTCCCGTGCTATTACGCCAAGCGTTATGAGGATCTTGGGCCGCTTCCACCACCGCTTCAATCATCATTGATCTATCCACCAGAATTAGAACTGAAGCCACTGCCCCCTCACTTGAAGTATGCATTTCTAGCTGATGGTGAAAAACTACCGGTGATTATTTCGTCATATCTGAGTGCCGGTGAAGAAGAGAAGTTGATGATTGTGCTGAAGAACCACCATGGCACATTTAGGTGGTCAGTTGTTGATATTAAGGGGATTTCTCCTATGCTTTGCCAGCACAAGATCCGGCTCGAGGAGGGAGCCAAGTCTGTGATTCATCCGCAACGTCGACTCAACCCGAGCATGATGGAGGTCGTCAAGAATGAGGTGATCAAGCTCCTTTCTATGGGCATCATGTACACTATTTTAGACTCGACGTGGGTAAGTCCCACACAGGTAGTCCCTAAAAAGGGGGGAATAACCGTGACTCAGGATCTTATGAATGAACCTGTTACTACCCGGTTGGTAACCAGGGGGCGTGTTTACATCGACTATCGCCTCTTGAATTCCGCAACTCTAAAGGATCATTTTCCACTCCCATTTATTGATCAGATTTTAGAGCGGCTAGCTGGATGCTCTCATTTTTGCTTTTTGGATGATTATTCCGTCTATAATCAGATTTCTATAGACCCCAAGGATCAAGAGAAGTCCACCTTCACTTGTCCTTATGGGACTTTTGCATATCGCCAAATGCTATTTGGGTTATGTAACACACCAGCTACCTTTCAGCGTTGTATGCTAGCTATATTTTCTGATATGGTAGAACGCTGCTTAAAGGTTTTCATGGATGACTTTTCCATTCACGGTGCATCCTTTGATGAGTGTTTGCAAAATTTGGATAGAGTGCTTTAAAGATGTGAAGATACACATCTGATTTTAAATTGGGAAAAGTGTCATATGATGGTTAGTGAAGGAATAGTGCTTGGACACAAGGTGTCTAGCAAAGGACTGGAGGTAGATCCAGTGAAAATCGAGGTTATTGCCAAATTACCTCCATCGAACTCGGTGAAGGGAGTGAGGAGTTTCCTCGGGCATGCGGGTTTCTATGGCCATTTTATCAAAGATTTTTCTAAAATTGCTAAACCATTGTCTAAATTACTTGAGAAGGATGCAATGTTTAGTTTTAATGATAAATGCATGCATTCCTTCAATGTTTTAAAAGAAAAATTAATTTCGGCACCGGTTGTTCAAATGCCGGATTGGACTAAACCGTTCGAGCTCATGTGCGATGCATCAGACTTTGCTGTTGGGGCTGTTCTTGGGCAGCGTTTTGAGAACAAACATGCAATAATTTTCTATGCATCAAAGACTCTAAATGATGCTCAACTTAACTATACTACCACTGAAAAATAACTGCTTGCCGTAGTTTTTGCATTTGAAAAATTTAGGCAATATTTAGTGGGGTCAAAATTTATAGTTTGGACGGACCACGCCGCTATTAAATATTTGATGGAAAAGAAATATGCCAAGCCTAAATTAATTAGGTGGATTTTTCTTTTACAAGAGTTTGACATTGAAATTAAAGACAAGGGGGGTATTGAGAACGCGGTTGCAGACCATTTGTCTCGGTTAGAGCGGGTAGATGAGTGAGATATCAATATACCCATTATCGAGACGTTTCCCAATGAGCAAATCCTTTCCATAAACTCCAAAGATCTGTGGTTTTCACACATTGTAAATTATCTTGCATGCAAGGAAATACCGAGCGATTGGAATTTTTAAGAAAAGAAGAGATTTTTCCATTCTTTAAGATATTACTTTTGGGATGACCCTATTTTGTTGAGGCAATGCAGGGATGGCATCTTACGTATGTGTGTACCAGAGGATGAATATGAGAGTGCACTTACACACTGCCATACATTACCCATTGGCGGTCATCATGTGAGCACAAGTATAATGACCAAAGTGTTAGAAAGTGGTCTTTATTGGCCTACGCTCTTCCGGGATGCCTATGACTATGTGAAAAGATGTGACGTGTGTCAAAGGACAGGTAATATCTCAAAGCGGTAAGAGATGCCCCTAAATGTGTTTCAAGAAGTTGAGGTATTTGACTTATGGGGCATCGATTTCATGGGACCATTTGTGTCCTTGAATTCTAATTTATATATTTTGTTGGCCGTTGATTATGTGTCGAAGTGGGTAGAGGCAATACCCACAAGAACTAATGACGCTACGGTAGTACGTGTAGGTTCATGAAAAAATATATCTTTTGCAGGTTTGGTGTGCCCTGTATGATTATAAGTGATGGAGGCACCCACTTCACGAACAAGAAATTTGCTACACTAATGAGTAAATATGGGGTCAAGCACAATGTCGGTACCCCGTATCACCCGCAGACTCAAGGTCAAGTTGAGGTTTCCAATCGCGAGATCAAAATGATATTGGAACACACGGTGGCATCTTCTAGGAAAAATTGGAGTGCACTCCTACCGGATGCTTTATGGGCATATATGACCACGTTTAAAACACCTATAGGCACTATGCCTTTTAGGTTGACTTATGGGTGAGCTTGCCATTTGCCGGTTGAGTTAGAGCACAAGGCACATTGGGCGCTACGGAAGCTCAATGTGAGTTATGATGATGTAGGGAAAAAGAGACTATTGGAGCTAAATGAGTTAGATGAGCTTAGGATGAATGCCTATGAGAATAAAAGGATCTATAAAGAGAGGACAAAGCAAATCCATGACCGCCACATACAAATGCGCATTTTCAAAAAGGGTGATCGCGTGTTACTGTTCAAGTCGAGACTGAAGCTTCATCCTGGGAAATTGAAATCCAGGTGGAGTGGGCCTTTTGTGGTGGAGGAGGTGCTCCCACCTGGTGCTATTATGGTGAGAGATGGAGAGCTCACATTCTTAGTTAATGTTCAAAGGTTGAAGATTTACTTTGGCGAGAACTACATGAGAAAAGTGCATGAGGTTAAACTCATGGCACTTAAGGAAGAATGAAGAGTCGTATTGCATCCTGCCTAAGACAATAAACAAGGGCGCTTGTTGGGAGGCAACCCAACCATCGGTAATTTTAATTTGTAGTTCCTTCATTTTCTTTCACATTTTCAAGTTAGTTCTGTTCAATTTCATTTTTAGTGTAAAAATGATACCCTAATCATTTTGCTCAGTGTGCAGTACTGTTTAAAAGTTGATACCATCGACCACAATGTTGATGGTAGCGACGAGGGTACAGGGAAGCGACTGCAGAAAATTTTCTGAGTCGATACCATCGACGGCCTCGTCGATGGTATCGACATACAATAATTGACATCAAGAAAAAAAAGAGCGCCAGGTCGATAGTATCGACCAGGAAGTCGATGATCATGAGATCCCTGAAGATTTTTAGAGAAATTTGTCTCAGTGAAGTCGATACCATCGACATGGTAGTCGATGGTATCGACCTCACAGCAGTAACGAAACATTACCGGGGACTTGTGAAGATAAAGGACACATAAAGTGTCAATACCATTGACTCCTGTCGATGGTATCGATGTGATACGTCACCAATCCATGATAAGATATCAACAGGGCTCGTCAATTCCAGAAGTCAATATGTGGGATGGGTCGATACCATCGACCCCCATCGATGGTATCGACATGTCATCGATCCGGGCCCCCACATCCAGACATCGACGACCGTCGATAGCAGCGAATACCTAGATTGTGCTCCCCTGTCGATGGTATCAACGGAACGATAGTAGCGACGAGTTCAGTTATAAAAGGAGGGGTAGTTTCTCATTTCTATTCACACCTTCAGAGTGAATCCTCTCAACTCTTATGCCAAGCATCCCAAGCAGCCGGAGATCTTCACCGAGCATAGAGCAATCGAGCGATCTTCACCAAGCCCTTCATCGATGTTGCAGATCATCTTCTCCGAGAAACTCTGATCTTCGCCAAGCTCTATTCTTCTGTCCCCTTTCTTTCATCATGAGGAGGAACACGGCTGCATCATCTTCGAGCGCGGCACCGATGGCGATTGAGATGTTTATTCCGCCCCCACCATGCTCCATCCCTCGTCCCCGACTTGCACATCCTTCTACGGATGTGAAGAAAGTTTACAAGGAGTTGCTGAAAAGAACTATCGAGCCGACTCGATATTACGACAGATAAATGATCCGAGATCTCGGATTTGAGGATAACTTGATGTTTTTCCTCCATGGTCAGGAGGGGTGCACGAGCAGGCTCGACAACATGGTCACCCATCATGAGGAGGGCCACCCCTTTTTCGGCGAGTGGCTGACATATAAAGAATTGGTGGTGGAGGGCCACCCCAAATGACCTCAACGCCTCCGACAGGGAGTGGATCAAAGGCCGAGTTTCTTTCCGGCTCTTCAACATGAATTATAATCTTACTCTACAACAGTTCAACTCCATCTATAACTAGTGGCACTCTCCTGAACAGCACCCGCGGCCAGACAACCGAGATGATTACGACGCCATGTTCACAAAGCTGGTGACAGCCCCACAAGGCAAAACGATCAGCTATCACAATGCCGCGGTGGCTGATTTTGAGCATCCCTTTGTGCAGGTTTTACACCGCATGTTGTGTATTACCTTTTTCACTCGAGGAGAGCTTTCTCTGAGCAAATTCTAAGAGACTGATCTTTTCTTTCTGTATAATCTGTTGACACGAGGCAAGCTTAACTGGGCATGTTCTTCCTAACACGTGTAATGGCGGTGAAGAAAAGTACTCGGCGGGCCCCATTTCATTTTGGGGGACTCATCACTCCTCTAGCCCTCTACCTCAAGCTAGACCTTTCTTCAATGCCTCCCCTGCTAAGTAAAAGCTCTGTCAACCTTCTTCATTTGCATCGGTCTAACTTGTTAACAGTTCGTGATGGCATGGTATTTGCACATTGCCACGTAAACAAAGAGTATCAAGAGTGCGCCATTCTAGATACCGTCTTCAACATCCAGGGGGCCCAACATTTCAGATGGCCCATAATTGCCATCGATGACTCCGAAAGTGGAGAAGATGAGGATGAAAATGACAACGACAATGATGATAGTGACGAGCAGGAGGAGGAAGAGGAGACTGTTACTCCTCTTTGTTCATGAGTGGCACCTAGGAAGCGACCACACTTCTACCTGGGTGCTTCATCATACTCGTAGCCTCAACCACCACCACCCTCTCAACAAGGAGAGGATGTTTATTCTATGCAGGGCATGTACACCATGCTACAGAGCATTCAGGAGATGCAACAACAACATATTGCATCATTTGCAGATATCCGGGATACTACGAATCGACTGTATGTTAATCAACAAACTATCTTTGAGAATGAACGTCAGCTGTTTGCCAATCAACAGTAGGTCTACGACCGGTTGGGGAGGATCGAGCAGTAGTAGCAGCCATTCTATGATCACTACTGGCACCAAAACTATTTTGGGGGATATCCTCAACCTCCGCCCATGCCCCCATATGATCCAAACTTCCAGGGGCAATATCCATCATGGGATCCCAACACCCCGCAGTACCCGCCCCAGTACCCGCCACCCGAGTAATAAATGGTATCCCTGTTCCACCTGGTGAGGTGGTTTTTGACTATGAGGCCATAGTCGAATTCAAGCTTGGGGGGGGAGATGGAACAATTTCTATCTTTTATTTTCCTTTGATTTTATCATTTATTGCCTTTTCTTTTATTTTAGCAATCTTCTTAGCTTTTAGGATCCACATGCTATCTAGTGTATCTGTGGATGTCTAATGTAATTTGTCATCTCTGTGTTTTCACATGGGAGTTAGGGGTAAATTTGAAATTTTTCATGAACTTGCGAGCTTGATTTGTTTGAACTTGAGCATTTAACTTATGAAAATAATTGGGTTTGTCAACTTTAAAACATAAGACCACAACTGTACATGCCTATGATTTGAGGAAAGTGGATGGAATTGGATGTTGAGCCTTAACTGACCAAATGGTAATAGGACTTTAATCTGAAATAAGAGAGTGAAACCCCTTGATTCTACACATGTCAGTAAGGAGGGACATATAATATCTTCTGAAGGTTCTGTCAATTAATGTTGTGATCTATCCACCTCATCTCATTTACACTCCACCATAAGAATTGGGAGCACTTTACAGTTTGTCATCTCTTGTTTGCATATCATGTAGATAGGATTGCATTGTGGTTAGTTTTACATCTGTTGCATATTTGAAAAGAAAAAAATGTTGCATTATAGTCAGGCATGCACAATTTTAGAATGCATGTCAATGTCATTTTAGTTGCATTTTGCATAATTTTAATCATTTTTACATGATGTGCCTTGCTTCTTGATCGAGAATAAGGAACTTGTTTCATACTTTCTGAAAAATAAAATACAATGCAAAAATAAAAAAAATAGTAGTTATAAGAATAAGCCCAAGACGAAGTTGTGCAAATTTCATCTTAGTTCATGAAGCAAAATAAGGGCTAAAAAAAGGAAGAAAAAAAGTAAGTGAAGACCAGAAAGAGGAAGGAACTTGTTCACATGCATAATAAGAAGAACAAGCACATGTGTAGTTTTGTAGATATTCTGTCTCTCATTGGGATGAAATGATAATGCACGCATCATTCCACCTAAAATGTAAGCATTAGGTCATTTCCATATGCATGAGCATCATATAGGTCATTTTTGTACTATTGCATGTCAAACTGTATTGTGCTACTTTTTCTTACATAAATCGCCTATCCCATCCACCCATTGCTCAAAATGGTAGGCCACCCATGATTATCTCCTCACTTTTGTATTTACAGAGATATGCTTCCATTTAGATGGTAGTTAGGTTATGAGCAACGTAGATAGGGGATCACAAGATGCACCAAGCCTGAGCCGAAAGATTTTATTATATTAACTGCCAGTGTTCACTAATCTTGGAGTGGATATCTGTTATGAATGATCATTGTCACCTGTAGGGGAGTTAACATTCTGTGGTTAGTAAGGGCCGGTATGTGAATGTCTGGTGGGAATCATACGGTAATGTCTGTGGTGATAGTATGTTCTTTATTTGATCCTCATAATTTTATTCTATAGTTTGTTGCTCGAGGAAGAGCAATGTTTAAGCTTAGGGAAGTTTGATGCGAGGATTTTGAGTCGCTTTTATAGACTAGTTTTACATGCATTTTATGTGTTTATTAGTCACATTTGTGGTTAGTATCGCATGATTCACTCACTTTAGTATATAATCTCATTTTGCATCAAATCTACTATATTTCATCTTTTTGGTTATAAATGATCATATTGAGTAAGGCTGATTTGAATTTATCTTGGATTTTTAGGAAAAACGAATATATGCAGCTGTCGATACCATCGACATCTATCGATAGTATCGACTCGGTCACAGTGAGACAGCCGCAAGGAATCAAGATGAGTCGATACCATCGACACTAAAGTCGATGGTAGCGAGATACCTACAGTGAGCCAATAGTCAACTAGTCGATACTATTGACACAAAGTCGATACTATCGACCTCGCCAACTTCAACATCAGATTGGTGATAAAAGCGACGCCTAAAGTGTTGATACCATCGACACTAAAGTCGATGGTATCGAGTCTTCATCAGCATGAAATGTCAGAAAAAGGAAGACGGGTCGATACCATCGACCCACGTCGATGGTATCGACACCGTCAAATCAGATTTTGTTACAGATCATTTCTAATCAGATGGTGGTGATCTAAAGTGGTGCATATACCTAATTACGGCAGCCCTAAGCAAGGGAGGAGAGGATTAGCCATTGCACAAGTCTCAAGGAGGAGAGGAGAGAAGAACGAAGACCAGAGCCACACCCCGATCGTTCCGGAAGCTGCAGAAGGAGTTTTACATTACCGAAAGGCTGTAGATCGCTCATTCTATGCCGAGCAACGCCCAGGTCTCCTTCGCTTAGGGGTTACATCATTTTTATCCACGTTTTACCCATGTTTTCCTTTTCTCTCATCATGTCTTTCATGGAGATGAATGTTGGCTAAATGGACATCTATAAAATCCCTTTGTTTTGATTATGACAAACATTTCATTCTTATTTATCTGACGAGCTACTTGAGTGTGCAGGATGACACAACTATAAGGGAAATCCAACATGAAGTATTTATATTTTCATGCAAATGTAATCATTGTAAAAACTTGTACAAAATTATAATGTACAAGTACTTAGAATCGCATGTAAATCAAGCATTGGATTTTCCCTAGCTAAACACCTTAGTCATCCATTCAATAGGACCACCTATGCACACATACGTATAACTAGTGCCTAACTTGAAACCTTAAAACAGGATCTCTCTCGGTCGACCAACTCCTCGACCGAGACACTTTCGGTCGACCACACTCTCGATCGAGAAAGATCCAAGTAGCCGTTAGACATATCTGCATATAACTTGAGAAAAGAGAAGCCTGTCGGTCGACAAGTTCTCGACCGAGAGGTGTCTCGGTCGACCTTCACTCGACCGAGACGATCTCTGCAATTAGCCGTTAGACTAAACTGACAAGTTAGTTGGCAGTTGGAAATAGACGTTGCATTCAGAGAGCCTGTCGGTCGACGACACTTCGACCGAGTGGGTGTCTCGGTCGACCGTTTCTCGACCGAGACGATCTCTGACAGAATCTGCAGAGTAAAGCAATTAGCCGTTGTTAAAGCAACAACTTTGTACCTAACGGCTAGTTAAGCACTTAGAAACCCCTAGAAGCTGTCTAGAACGTCCTTAAGCATACTTAGGTCATTCCTATAAATAGGACAAGCCATAGGACACTAGAACACACTTCTTACACTTGCTATACTTGAGAAAATACTTGAGCCCTCTTGTGCAATCTGTGTGAACTGAGCTTTGTGATCAATTGGCCATTTTCCCTTTAGCTCAAGCTCGTCCTATAGGCTAGATTTTCCTAACCCTAGCAATCACAAGTCCATCATATTGGCTAGGAAAATCCAAACGCTTGATCTAGGGAAATCAAGCCTTGAGCTACAAGGATAAGTTGTATTTTCTTTTATTCCTTTCTTGTTCCTTGTATTACTTGTACTCTCCTTGCTACTCCAGGTAGGAGGCTGCGGATTGGAGAGGGTGAAGCTCTTCGTGGTGAAGAGGAAGACTTTGGACTACTTCAGAAGGCTGTCTTGACGGGAAGCTACTTCGAGAGGAAGGCTACTTCAAGGAGGAGCTTGAAGTTACTTCAAGGAAGGCTGCTTCGAGGTTGGCAAGACTACTTCAAGGTGAAGGCTGTCCAAAGGGTGTTTAGAAAGTATTGTAAATTTTATGTAACATCCCTTGAGAGGTAATAAAATTTAGTACTTTCAAAATCCCGGTTGGGTAAGCAACCGGGTAGTGGACTGACTCCTTAGTATTTGCTAAGGTGGAACCACTCTAAACACCTGTGTTCCTCTTCTTAATCTTTAGTTTGGTTGTTTGAGTTTAAATTATTTTAAAATCTCTATAAAACTCTATTCACCCCCCCTCTAGAGGTTTTCAATGAACATGCGGGGCTAATCTCCTTTATATTTAGGACCGGGAGTAGACCGGGTGATTGTTGTATGACATTTTTACCATAGTATTTCATAATTTGTCTCTTAAATCCATGGTATGATTTCATTTTCTCCATTATATCATTATGATTGATCACCCTAATGATAATCTAATGCCTTTAATTACTTTGAAAGAAGAATTAACAGTTGAAAAGAGACAAAATTCACATTAACTAATAAATCCTTTGAACAAGACGATGTACATTTAACGGTGGAAACCCAAAGTATGGTCTTCATGCACCTAGTTTAGGGTATAGGTTACTACTACCGTGGAATCGACCTAGATTTAGGTAGTGAATTGTATCACGAAAGTGAGCAATTTTGAATACATGTCACTATCCGGAATGAGAGACAAATTAGAATAACTGTGTAAGAATTAATACAACGAGAACCCGCGGTGAAACCACAATCCTAAAGATTTCCATTTGAATTGATTAAACCAAACATTTAATCGATTACTATGTTTTCTTTTATTTTTCTTTTCTTTTTCAATCAACTCTTAAGACATTTTAATCGGTCTAGCTGATCGTGAGTAGTTAGTAGTAGTCTACCAATAATTATATTTCCCTGAGTTCAACTCGGGCCTCACAAGGCCTATATTACTCTAACGCGTGCACTTATGTTTTATGCATGGTAAATTCGTGCCAACAGTTACTCGCATGTTTTTTTCAGTTACACGTAGGGTTTTTTCAGTTACTCGCAGGGTTTTTTCAGTTACTCGCATGGTTTTTTCAGTTACTCGCAGTGTTTGTTCAGTTACTCACAGTGTTTGTTCAATTACTCATAGGTTTGTGACAGTTACTCATAGTGTTTGTTCAGTTACTCAACCATTACTTGTAGTGTTCAGTTACTCGCAGGCTTGTTTCAGTTACTCGCATGCTTTTTTCAGTTACTCGTAGGGTTTTTTCAGTTACTCGTGTGGTTTTTTCAGTTACTCATAGTGTTTGTTCAGTAACCTTCGAAAATACAAGTAACAGGAACATATTATAAAGTAACTGTACCAGTATGAGAGCAAGTGTTCGATTCCAGAAAAAGGTAACTATATCAGCACTAAGAGTAACAGTAGGAGCACAATGAGTAACTGTGACAACACTAAGAGTAACTGTGACAATATAAAAAGTAACTCTAGCGTTCAAAAAGTAATTTTTGTACTTTGAAAAGTAAATCTTATGGAAATACTCCCCAGTCCCTCCACCACCAACCCATCCCTCCCCACGAGGCATGCTATCCTCTTTTAATGCAACCATGCTCCATTTAATGCATTAGAAGAAAAGATATGTACAATGTACTGATTCTATTAAAGAAGGAACCAGAAAAGAGAAGAAAAGAGAAGGCTGTAAAACGTAAAAGCACAGAGCACTATTGTATCATCTAAATTGTATCATCTAAACTGTAAAAGCACAAAGAACTAATGTATCATCAGAATAGCAGAATGTCTGCAAACTGTACAGTCTATCTTTGCAACACGAAAAGCACAGAGCACTGCTGCCATCTTCTTTTAAGTTCCAGTGCTCTCATCTCGCCCTTTCACTCACTTTCGAACAACCTACCTTCTCCAAAACCTACCTTCTTCACAACCTACCTTCTTCACAGCCTACCTTCACCTACCATTACTAGTTTTCTCACAACCCTCAACACAGCCTACCATGGAGCCGTTCATCCAGCCCATGAACTACACCCTTGACGACAAAATAATGGAATCCATTAAACTTCCTATAGAATGGAAATATCTCCATTTTCACATTAAACCAGGCAACACCACCTTCCATATCAGAAACCAGACATTTTATATCACCCTTATTCAAAATGAAAACGGATCACTTTCAACTGGTAGGGGTTGGAAAAGGATGATTGCACAACTTAAGATTCACAAAGATTGGATCATCTTCCTCAAGCCAACCGATCACCAGACTATCACAGCATGGATCACAAATTATTTCTTAGAAACACCAACCGACCTTCTTCTGCTCTTCAGAATGTCTGGTGAAGCAGTATTCTCTGGAACGGATGACTCTGTAGATCAGCTGTTTGTTAGGGACAAATACCAAGCACCACCGAGATCAGCTATAAATCCTTTACAGGTTGACTCATCTACAACAGCTGACACCTCAACATCTGCAGAAGACACTGCTTCTTCTTCTGTCCAGCCTTCCTATCATAAATAGGTATGCACCGCCACCCTTTTCTCCTTGCCTTTTGGTCGATAATCTTCCCCATCACCACCTATACCGCCCCCAACCATCCTGGGCTCAAAACCGTGGTTGACTCATGGGTAAATCCTTTACAGGTTGACTCATGTACAACAGCTATGAACTTCTCATATACAAATTTGTGTGGCCAGAAGTTTTGAGGATTCTGAATATGCTGTTTTGGTTTGCTATCTCTGCTTTGCAATGGAGTGAATTGTGTGTATGATATCTCTCTCCAGGGATGGATCTAACCCCCTAAGATCTTTGATTTCTATGTTTAGTTGATGGACCCTCCTTATAGCTGATTTGGCTGTAGTTTTCTATATTGTTTGTTCCAAAGAGTATGTATAATATATAACATTTTATGCTTTGAATGTTGTATTGTTGAATGTACAGCTATAGTGTTTTTGTCTGAATATATATACTTTCAGTTAGCCTGTGAAAAAATAAACTAACTCAGAGGAAGAGTGATGATGATATCAAAACTCACTGACAAATAATTGTTTGATATAGAAGAGTAACTGTTTGATATAGAAGAGTAACTATAGGAATAAAAATAGTAACTATACGATAGTCTAGAGTAACTCATACCAGAACTAAGAGTAACAATAGGAGCACAATGAGTAATTGTGACAACACTAAGAGTAACTGTGACAATATAAAAAGTAACTCTAGCGTTCAAAAAGTAAATGTACTTCAATATAGATTACTCGCATGGTTTTTTTAGTTACTGGTAGTGTTTGTTCAGTTACTCGCAGGGTTGTGATAGTTACTCACAGTGTTTGTTCAGTTACTTGCAGTGTTTGTTCAGTTACTCAACCATTACTTGTAGTGTTCAGTTACTCGCATGCTTGTTTCAATTACTCACATGCTTTTTTCAGTTACTCGCAAGGTTGTTTTAGTTACTCGTGTGGTTTTTTCAGTTACTCGTTGGGTTGTGACAGTTACTCGTAGTGTTTTCACAGTTACTCTAACTGCTATTACAGTTACTCGCAGGGTTTTTTCAGTTACTCACATTATTGTCACAGTTACTCGCAGGGTTGTGACAGTTACTCGCAATTTTTTTCAGTTACTCGTAGTCCTTTTTCAGTTACTCATAGTGTTTTTTCAGTTACTCCAGGGTTGTGACAGTTACTCATAGGTTTTTTTAGTTACTCAACCATTACTCTCAGTTACTCAAGCATTACTCTCAGTTACTCAAGAATTAATTTCAGTTACTCAAGCATTACTTTTCAGTTACTCAAGCATTCTGTTCCTTTCAGTTTAGTTACTCGCATTGTTGTCATAGTTACTCATAGTGTTTCACAGTTCAGTTACTCAAGAATTAATTTCAGTTACTCAACCATTACTCTCAGTTACTCAAGAATTAATTTTAGTTACTCAAGCATTAATTTTTTCAATTACTCAACCATTACTCTCAGTTACTCAAGAATTAATTTTAGTTACTCAAGCATTACTTTTCAGTTACTCAAGCATTACTTTTTAGTTACTCAAGCATTCTGTTACTTTTAGTTTAGTTAATCGCATTGTTGTCATAATAAATAATCTATCCATTTTAATCAACTGTACATTCAGCCAAAACATAAGGGCAAAATCAATATTGTTCAAGATGAGCTGTACATCAAGAATATGTGTTTGTAATCTATCTTTATGTTAAAAATTTAGGCTTTTCACAGCTGTACATTCAAGAGCAACTATACATTAAGGATTTCACAGAGCTTATACAACAGAATAATAGAAGGCTATTGTTCTTATTTTACAATCAAATCAGTAATCCAGTTTTTCAGTTGGATTTTAGCCATTCATCAAGGCTTGTAACTATTTCTTCCTCTGGGATCTGTACTTCATGCAATTTTGCTACTGTTTCTTCATTCTTCTATGTTTCTTGTTGTTTCTCAGCTTCATCTTCTCCTCCCTTGTTCTCATCAGATTTAACTTATTTGATGTCTTTGCTTTCATCTTTTTCATCCTCTTTTAGAGGCTGCAGCTGCCCCCTTGCCATCATTCGTTGAAAAACATCAACCCTTATTGCCGGTATGTCTTTGCAGGTGAAGTCTATTTTTTCCCATTGACTAGGCAGTTTAGGTACTTCATGACGAAGATCCCACAGTCAAGCGAGTCTTCTTCCTGCTGTGGGCAGATCGGGTACTCATGTTCCCACTGTGACAACTGGCTCCCCTTTTCCGGTGCACCCCTAAAGAATTTGTGCACTATACCCACCTGTATTAAAAAAACAAAACATTTATTCATCATCAATTACAGAACATTAATCCTTTCAATCCACTACTAATAGAGTTAATTTTTATAGACCACTTACCCATCTATTGAATTCTTTTCTGGATTTTCTACTCCAACTCATTGAATTATAAGACCGGTGTGCTCCATCCCTGAAACTTGCTTCATATAAGTGCCAGTGGTTTTCGTTGTTTAGTATTGTGAACACTGAGTCCATTGCATCCCAATCTTTCAACGGAACATTGAATTGTGGAGATAGCATGTCAATCTGCTCCAGGGTGATGTTCGCAACATCAAATGATAACTTTTGCTGTGAATGTAGAGTTTAAAATTCACATCTATAAGTTTCAGTTTGTGTTTCTATATTGTAATTTCATGTAAATTTGTATACAAAGTTTATTTGTCTTACCGAAGCATAAGTGCTCATGTAGTGCCACGTCAACCCCTTCTTCCTCTGCTTGCTTGTGCTCTCCTTGAGCATCTATACAAAGCAGTCGAGAACCTGAAAAAAACCAAAAGCTTTCTCAGTTTAGCAATCCAAATTAACTATTTCAAAGAGTTACACTATGTTCTTGTTTCTTACATGTGATTGCGTCATTTGATCCTTGTACAGGAGGGCGGAAAGGTCCTTCCCCGAGCACCAAGTGTCTTCACTGAATTTCCATTCTCATTTTGACCTGCCAATTATTTTTATAGATGTTATACATATGAGTTGGATATTGAAATAGTAATATTTTATCATTTTACACTTGACAATAACCAATTCTCTTACATTTATTCTATGTTGTCCATGAAGTGATGGACAATTTCTTTGGTTTCTTTTGTTTTGAAATGTTCAAAACCTATGAAATTTGACATCTTGTGCTGTCAACAACAATAGAGCAATTCATGTTAGAATCAATCTTCATTTTGCATAAGTTACTTAAGCATTACTAGTAGTTACTCAATCATTACTATTAGTTACTCAAGCCTTAATTTTGGTTACTCAAGCATTACATTCAGTTACTCAATCATTAGGTTCACTTACTCATGCATTAGGTTTAGTTACTCAAGTATTACTTGTAGTTACTCAAGCATTAGGTTCAGTTACTCAAGCTTTAGGTTCAATTACTAAAGCATTACTTGTAGTTATGATATACTTGAAAGGGGATGAAACTTACCTTTTCCTCCCTTCTTTTCTTCACATTTTTATCTATGCTTCCTATCTTTAGTTCTTCCATCTTCTTATTCTTCTTCAATCTTTTTCTGGGCTCCTTCTGCCCTTCTTCTTCTTCTACTATCTTCTCCTGCTGTTCGCTTCCTTCTTCTTGTTTCTTTTGTTTTGCATCTTCTGCAGGTTGTTCAGAACTGTTGTCTTTTGTTTCTTTCTTCTCCTCTTCATCAAAATTTTTCTTGTCCTCACTGTGATCTTCTGATTCCATGTATTTTCTTCTGAGGGTCATCCTTCTTCGCTTCGTAGGTGGGTCGACATCATTTGTCAGTGTGTCTTTCGGTTCATCTACATTCACCGAGGCAAAACCCTCTACAAATTCTTTGAATCCACTTTCAGGTGACTGTGATTTTTCACCCTCATCTTCCCACTTTCTTTTTAGATTTTTATTTTCTTCTTCTAAATTGGCTATTCTTTCTTGTAGCCTTTTATTCTCCATCTGCAGCTTAGTGAATTTCAGAACACTTATTCTAGTGCAGATCTCCTTATGCATTTTGAGCTCCTCCTCCAACATTTGGATTCTTGTCTCCAGGGTGGAGGTGTCAGGAGTGTCTCCCTCTTCGATGATTGGCTGTGCTGGTGCCTTATTGGTTGTTGGCTTACATTTTGCTGGCATGTCCTTTGATGATTTTGCAGCCTACCAATCATCTCCCTGGTCTACCACTATCCTTTGACAAACCTGTCCAACATATAAATAAAAATAATGTGTCACAAAATGAAACATGTATGATTATGTTGTATATTAGATTTTGTAACAAAGATTAGATAATCTTACATCCTTAGGGTCCACTGCCCCTAATTCCATCAATTTCTTGACCGGCGCAACCCACTTCTTTATCCTTGGCTTGGAGTCAAGGAATGTTGGCTTTGTCATCTTTGTCATCTCATATGCCCAAACCTGCATGTAACATATAGAAAATATAATGCATATGTAACTTCCCCCCATAGTTAATATTGTATCAATGTAGATGAATATGATTTTATTCACTTATGCATAGGCACATGACACAACCTGTTGTGTACAGGGTGTTCTTAGCCCCTTTCTCTCCTTTCCTTCTTAGCTGGACATTCTCCTTCAGCATCTTCATATTCTTGAAGATACTCCCATGCACCAACATTTCCCAATTCATCTGCCCAGTGGCAGTGACATCATCTAGGTAGTGGATAATGTAGATTGGTGTGCAATAGCTGGTGTCTGGGATTAGGAATGTTGCCAGTAGGTGCAACATCCACACACGACACATATTTTTATTGTCCGATGGATTGTTGGTCTAGGCATATTCTTGCCAAAGTTTTGTTAAGCTGTCCTTATGAAGGACATCTTTTTCTCTCAAACTCTTTGAGGTCTCACCTTCATTTCTATTTTTATAAGTAGCCTTGGCAAACTCTTTCCATATCGACTTTACTATGTCAGAATCTTTCCTTTGTTTTATTTCTATACCTTTGCTGGGGATACCTAGAATTATCTCCACATTATCTACTATCATCCTTCTCTCCTCTCCATTGGCCAGTAGAAATATGTCTTCATCGACATATATCTATTAAATCCTCTAACAATCCTATGTCAACCACAAGATTTG
Organism: Alisma plantago-aquatica; assembly: GCA_963693085.1. Classification (NCBI taxonomy): domain Eukaryota; kingdom Viridiplantae; phylum Streptophyta; class Magnoliopsida; order Alismatales; family Alismataceae; genus Alisma; species Alisma plantago-aquatica. The sequence continues at coordinate 52,304,669 of OY856414.1, forward strand.
GCATCTTTACGAGGTTTGCAAAGGCTGTTGAGCTCAACATCATAAGTTGTTCTTTTGTATACACCATGCTCTTGCTGGTTTTGATGTAGATCTTTAAGGATCACCTGTGGTACAGTCTATTTACTCCCACTGCAAACATATCAAAATTTATCGTTATATCTCATTGTTTATTTTGTAAAAGCAATTTAATAAACTGCAAGTAACTAAAAATTAAAACAATTACAATTCCATACAATCTTACCTTTCTCGCTAGCCTTTTATGTCTCTTTCTGTTTCTGATTTGCATTTGTACTCTCTTCATCCCCTTTGCTTTCTTCTCCTGCATACGAATA